>CAJFCJ010000106.1:60471-116914 GCA_904063045.1 Dimorphilus gyrociliatus
AAAATTTACTTTTACACAAAAATTGTTCATATTCTGTAAAAAGAAACACTGAATGTTCCATTGCCTGGGGATGCACTCAAAGATATGCTAAAGCTCCTTGTCCTGTACACATATTACAAAAAAGTACACTTTTAATGAGTTTCATCTCAGTGTTCTTGTGGTCTGGCACAGTATTATCTTGCTGGAAGATGTACTTCCTCCACATTTTAGCTGATATTTCTTCTGTTACTGGAAGAACATCTTCCCCAATAAAGCAGCTATAATTGCTAGCATTAAGTTTTTTCTTTATCCTCCATACTTTGAACATCGCCTAAGAGGTTATCAGTCAGTAAACCATTACTTCCCCCATGCTCATACAGTATATTTCATCACCTAAAGTCTCTTTCACCATCATTTGGCCATAATCTTGAACTCATCTGACCCACTCAGCGAGAAAAACAGATGTTGCTGTTGCTCATAATTCTCCTACTTCTTGTAAACTGTATAAATGTTAAAAGTGAAAATGTTCGGAGAATCTTTTTGCAGTAGATGGTGTTGTTGCAGTTTCCATTTCATCTTCAATTGCAGATTGTTGAGGGATATCGTTGTTTCTTGCTGTTTCTTCAATTATGTTTGAAGCATGGCAGTTATTATAAAACTTTAACAATTCCATCTTCCAATTGGTGAATACTTTATCACTTCTTTCTCCGAAGTTTTTCAAATTCTTTTTTAGTATATTTAAAAAATTTTCTTGTTCATCACATCAGTATTAATCCCTTCCCATCATTTACCAATTCATCAATTGAACTAATTTCAATTTAGGTTGATAAATTAATAGATTAATCAACTGTAATAATAAAGTTAAAAAATGTAGTAGATATTCTGAGCTTATACTTCAAAGCAAGGAACTAGAAATCTAAGCTAGCCACTATTAAAATTTGTGTCAGGTGCGCACAATAAAATGTACAAACTGGTACTTGTGAGACAGCAAAGGAAAACTAAAGGTTGAAAAAGACTTTTACCAATACATGGTGGTGTAGAGAGAAAGTGCAGGGTAAATACCAAAGGAAGGCAACCACCAGTGACATTGAAGACGACTGCCAACAAGAGTTAAGGTAAAAACATTAATTTGTATAAAAACACAAAATATTTGTTAAGTTTCAAACGGTTTATTTTGAAAAAATACAAGTTTAAAATTTTTATAATTTGATTTTAAATTCCCAGATTTAAACATTAATTTTTTTGATGAAAATGATTTTTGTAATATTTTTCTTAATGTATCTCCAAAGGCAAAGATATCTTGCATTTCAACTCTGTCTTCAAATCTGTAGATTCTATTTATCAATAATGAACACTGTTTTTTTTCTTTCTCTAAATCCTTTTGTAAGAGAAAATTGATAAAAATTATTTGAGAGATGGAAAATGTCCCCAAATGTTTGGATTTATTAAAAGCCTACAAAGTTTTTGTGTAGGTTTAAATCTTTTTCATAAGTGATATAAATCCGCTAAATACAATTAAAATTAGCTGCTGTATTCATCAAAACCACTTTTTTTAAACTTAAAAAATGTTGCCTTCAAATATATCATTTAGGGACATTCTATTTGAATTCTGAAAACTCACATTACATATTATTGTGTTAAATGATATATTTCCTTTGCATGATAAATGGAAATTATGACAAAAAGCAATTGCTGTTATTATAGATTTTGATATAATCAAAATATTGTTAACATTGAATATATATGGATTAGTTTTAAAAAGATCAAGAATATTTGGAGATGTATGATCAAATGAAAGAAAATAACTGTGAATACCATTTACAAATTTACAATCTGTTTTTAATTATTAATACAAAATTGAAAAATTTGAAATGAAAAATATTTTACTTCTTTCCAGATATTCTTCTTTTAGGGATTGTAGTTTTTTCTCACTGTGAATTTTAGTTATAAAATAATTCTTGTTGTTATTAAGCCTATATTTCTATGACAAACATTGTTTGTTTTTTTATCCTTTTAGAATTTTTCAAATGGTTCCTGTAATCATTTAAAGTGTACAAAAATGGATTTATAACTGAATTGATTGGTAGATTAAAAATAACAAGTGCAGTATAAATTTCATTTGAAACAATTAATTCAAAAAAAGTTGAGTATATTCCTGTAAAAAGAAGATAAATTAGCAAAAAAGAACAATATAAAGAAGACATTTAAAATACCTAAAAGTGAAATTGGCAGCCAACATAAAATGTTTGTTACAACAACTAAAAATGATCTAATTTTAAATCTTGTTTGTTGTTGTTTAAACACATTTTTTTTAACAAGACTTTTAGATTCTAAAGTTCTTTTCCATATTTTATAATACAATAGAAAAATTACAAAACATACCAATCCAACAAAACATCCAAAAAATATAAATGAATAGAACCATCCTTCCTTCTTAATACTAGAGATATGTAATGTAAAACAAACTGAACTTTTAGAGTAGTAATCCTAGTTAATATTTCATAAAAAATATTATTTTATTGTTTTTTTTTTAGAATGATAAATTATTTTAATACATTATATATGAACAGTGGAAGAATGGAAGAAACAAGTGACCAGAGCCAAATGAAGATTAAAAAACTCACTAATGAGTAAGATTTAAAAACTTTTTTCAATGGATAAATAATTACTTGAAATCTTTCAATTGTTATAAATAATATGCTCAATGTAGATAATTGAATTGAAAAACTTGCAAAACATCCAATTAATGAACATATTGAACTATTTCTCCATTTAAAATCATTTTCCACATATTGTCCTCTAAACATTATATCAACTATTCCAATAGAAATGAAATATATTGAAATATTCAAATCTGCACATATCAGACTTAGAAGAAGGAAATTTTTTTGCTTTTTTGAAAACATAACATAAAATATCAATGAAGAAAAATTTTCAATAAATGATGTCACATTTATAATCCATAAAATTGCACGTCTTAACTTTGATTGTAACAAATCAGCACATGAATTAAATAATGATTTGTTGGGTTTACAATGTTTAATTCGATTTGAATATTTCCATGAAAAACAACATAATTCAAAATATTCACTTGATAAGTTTACTAACTTTCTTAAATGTTGAATAATAAATTTACCATTTTTCATGTTAATCAAAGATTTTTCCAGTAAAAAAGATTTCAATGACACTAAATGTGAAAAACAGTTGTGTTCAATCTGTTTAATTTGACATTTGCTCATGTCAAGGTATACAAGTTTTCTACAGTTTCTAAAAAGGTCAAATGTTAATGTAGATAAATTAGTTTTAGATAGAATAAGCTTTCTTAAATTTGAAAAAAGGGAAAATGAAAAATCTCCCAAAATAATAACATTGTCATAAAGATTTAAAATTTGAATTTTAGTAAAAGAAGTTCTTGGTAATTTATTTAAATGTATTAAGTTATTTTTTTGAATAGTCAAAAAGAATACATTGGGAAAAGTATTTGCAATTTCTTTGATATTTATACTACTTATAGTTATTGTTAAATAAGTTACAGTTACATATTGATGTTTAAAAAACTTTTTAAAATTTAATTTGAATCTTGAAATATTCACATTCTTCCAAAAATAGATTTCACTGTTTATCAACCAATTGGAAATTGTGTACTTGAAATTACAATTTAAATTATAGAAAGACTGACAAATACAATTTTTTGGACATTCTTTAAAACTGTTGCAGTACAGTTCATCACTTCCTTGAAGACAATCTACAATTCCATTGCATGTTTCTGAAAGGTCAATATAAAATTTCTCATTTCTACATTTAAAAAATCCTTTTGGTTGGAAAAATTCTGTGTTTTTTTTTTTATTCAATGATTATCTTTTGATATGAAAATAATTTATCAACTAACCACAATGGCTTTCATCATCATATTCAGGACAATGAATAATGCCATCACAAACTTGTTTAATTGAAATACAATAAGTATTTGTCTTGCAGAGATATTCACCTTTGTTACACTTTTGTAGATGACAGTCATATAATTGAAGATATGGATAATGAACTTTTGTCAGTAGATTTCCCATTGAGTCATATTTTACATGACAATTTTGTTTAAGACTTTCTAAGCCACTAATTTCATCACATAATTCATTTGTGAATAGAGCTGGTCGTTTGTTAATGCAGTATTCTAGATCTTCATCACTTATATCATTACAGTCCTTTTGAAAATCACATACTTTTTCCATGGGAATACATTTGTTGTCACAAAGAAATAGATCTTTATTATTGCAGTCTATATTAAAGAAAAAGTGATAGTGACTTAAATGCAGATAAAAACTTTAAATAATCTTACACTTGTCAGCAGTATTTGAACAAATTTCATCAGTTGCATCAAAACAGTTTATTTCTCCATTGCAGTGTTGATTTTTGTCAATACACTGTTGATTTGTGCATCTTGAAATAAAAATCGCATTGTATTTTTCACAATAAAAAAAAATGTTTAAGATTTATTTCTTTTTCTTATAAAACCTTTGATTTGAAGGACAATACTGCCAATCTAAAATCAAATTAAAAGTATTATTTAAGAGAGATTTTCAACTGCTCAATTTCTTACAGCAGTCTTTTTCATCTTCCATATTTGGACAATCAGGAATATGATCACAAACTTGTTTATAATTTATATATTGTTCATTATTACAATAGAAATTATTGTAATTAGAGCAATTTTCTTCATCTTCCCCTGAGAAACAATCACTTTTACCATCACATAGATTGATGGTATTAATAAAGATTGAATCCTTTAAGCATAAAAATATGTTTTTTAAAAGAGTATCATTTGATGAAGGTACAATTGATAATTGTTCATTATGTAATTGTTTACTGTAGTATTTGCTTTCAACTTTAAAAATAGAATAAAGTTTTGGTATTACAAAAATGTTTATTTTATACAAAAGTAACTTGAATAGTACAAATGTATTCTTTGTAAGCCTAGCATTTGTTCAATAAAACAATGATATCTAATTAAATTTTTTCATATTGTCAGAAGGAAAATCTCTCTTAAATTTTCTGTAAAATATCTAAGAACATTGTCCTATCCAGTCACTTTTGTACAGTATAGTATGACATTTTTTTTAAGTATATGAAATCATTTACTTGCTAAATCTATACATGAAATTGTTGAAATTTGAACAGTTTGGCATTCTGCTGATTCAGTTTCGTACGGTTTAGAAGTTAAGCGCTTTGTTTCAGAGATGCTTTGAAGGTCGTATATGTTAAATGATTGCAATGTTCTTGAATTTTTGTATATGAAACAAAGGGATAACTTTGAAGGTGAATTCAGTTTTGGATCTAGTTGAAAAAATGCCTGACATACATCCATATAACTGAAAAATTGCATTTGATCAATAACTTGAATGGTGAAAAGAGAATTTGCTTATTATATACTTGTAATAATTATTCATAAATGATGTAAAATCATAGGGTATATTATTTAAGTGAACAGTTGTTGTTCTATTTCTTCTGTCTTTTATCAATTTCATTCCTATTAATGAAAATATTTATAAAACAACCAAATAGATAAAAATTGGTACAAGAATTATATTCATACTTCCTGGTAACATAAACTTGTATTTAAGCATTGCAGGTGAACTTCCAAATTGACTTATTAAGGATTGTAATCTTATATTTTCCAATAACCATAAGA
The DNA here is from genome assembly GCA_904063045.1 of Dimorphilus gyrociliatus. Lineage (NCBI taxonomy): Eukaryota > Metazoa > Annelida > Polychaeta > Dinophilidae > Dimorphilus > Dimorphilus gyrociliatus. Next base: position 66,134 of record CAJFCJ010000106.1, read on the forward strand.
ACTCATAACTTTCAAATGATATATATGTCATAGTACTATTTCTTTCATTGCAAAACTTTTCATTGTTTTGAATTGATAGTTTTCTTTTAAGTTTTAAATATAGATAACATAACTTTTTGTAGAGAAATGTATCTTCATTCTGGCAAACTATAGTTTGTGAAGAAATAGTGATTTTTCTATCTGTAATAATGCCTAGCTAGCATTACCTACTCCATTATTGCTACATTCAATAAATAAAGCTGATCTTCCAAAAAATTCCACTGTTTCCTTTATTTTGGTATGAAATATTGCAATTAGATCATCATTCATTATTTCGAAAGAACAAGGTGACTGTTCAAAGGATTTTGAACAATACATTTTTGCATTATAGAACTTTGTAATAGTAATATTATTTAAAAAACCATAAAGGCTTCCATACTTAAAACCAAAAGTACGGCATAAATTCATTATATTTTTAAATTTGAAAGATTCAAAAGTTGGTTGAAACCAACTATTTTTATAAAATATTTGTAAATTCCCAATAAAATGAGTATAATTATGATTTTGTCCAAAGTTTAGAATATTCCCCATGGTGTTGAAAAGTCTATATTGAAATTCTGTAGCACAATGTTCAGATAATTATTTATTAATTAATTGCATTTTTCCCTACTAAGGGAACCAAACCTGTAAAGTTATTTTTCTCACATGTTAGGTATAATACAAAGGCATTATGAAGTTTAAAATATAGTTTACAAGATGAGATGCCATTCAAAGTCATATTACATTCACTTATGTAGTATAGGTGTTTTAGCTTAATCTGATATTCCTTGTCATGGCATAGCTCTTCAGCAAACTTTGATGTTATTTATTCTTTACTTAAGACTATATATATATATTTTGATAAGATGAATAATCACCACATCTCCCAGATTATACACTTGAAATATTGGATTGAGAATTCCATTTTGATTCATACATACAGACATGGCAAGTTTTTCCCAATTCTGATTAAAATCAACCAATAATGGTGTAATACCCAATGTTTTTGAATTTATTACAAATGGTGTAGTAGAAGTTATAATATTCTTAAAAAATGTATTTTTCAAATAATTTGGTGCTCTTTCTATTATATAATCTATACAATTGAACAGAGAAATTACAAAGAATTATCACTATTTTTTATCACTAATTTTTTTTCTTGAAGTTTATTACCCATTATCTCACTAACACTGCATGTAAAGTCTGTATAATTATTGAAAATATATTGATTTCTTCTATTTTTTCTTTTCAAACCAACAGTATAATTATTGAAAATAACAGCAAAGTAATCTTTGGCACCATCAATTTGTTTAGTAGAATAGAATTGTAATTTGGGACACCATTTATATTTTAGTTCTTCTTTCTCCAGATATAATTTAAATGATTTCTTTTGTTTTCTCAAATAGACAAATTGTTGTTCTTCAGTGTCAATTTGATATCTATATGATTGCACACCAGCAAACATAACTGTATTTTATACGAGAAATTAAAGTAATTTGAGAAAGAGATAGATTCTCAAAACAAAAAAACTTACATGGTTCAGTATACTTGTAACATTTTAAACAGATAAGATTTGTTCTACTTTCTAAATATTTAACTTTATATCTATAGAATTTGTTTGATTTAAAATGTATTTTATGAGAAATTCAGAGTAAAGCTATAGAAATTTTTACACACATTTTCAGAATTTTCTTGTTCTGAAGTAGATAAGCAGTGGAATTAAGTCCTGTAAAGATAAAAAAAAAGTATTGTTTCTAATTCCATTATCTATCATTTTTGTTCTATCATTTTATCAATAACCAACTTACCTTGATACCTACAAATTTTTGTCATACTATGTATACCATCATAATCCATCCATTGGCAAATATCATGCAAAGGGTTTTCTAAAATTTCAAGTGAATGTCCAATTATTTCTGTTTGATTTTCAAATATTAATTTTAAAATTCCATAAATGGAAATATTATCTTCCTGAAGGGACTGTATAAAAAATTTTGTGTTTTTTTCATTGAGAATATTTTTTGCAAAAATTTGTCTATTTTCACATCTTTCAGCAGAAGAAAATCTTAAGAATTGAATGGTAAAAATACATAAATAGAGAAAGCAACTTGTGTAGAAATATAAAAGAACCATAATTTTGTAAAAATGTACGATAATTGTATAATTTTTTATTTTATATAAATGTAAATGAGATGAGAGAAAATTACTGAATTTCCTTTAATTAGAATATTCAAGATATCAAATTTGGTTTTTTATAGAGAAAATAATATAGAGAATTAAATATAGATTTTTGATGTATCTGATTCAGACCAGGAATCAGTCATTATTATAGATTGATCTGAAGAAGAGACTGACACCACATCTGAAACATTGAGTAGTTTAAAAAGCTACCTTTTATTATAGCAGAGGTGAATGGATTTATTGTATCAAAATAGTGAATAAAAAATAGAAACTCTTTTATGAAAGTTGTGCTCTTTTTGTAAAAAGACAAATTGAGCTTTTGGGCTTTCATTTTTTCTTTGTCATTGCATCCATAAGTTCTGTGAACAATAAAAGTTCTATTATCTTACTTTGACTTGAATATTCCATTTTGTCAGAAAAATTATTAGATCAGGGATATTTTAAAATTAATGCCTTCAATATACTCAATTCAAAAGATCATACAGAATTATATTATACATTAGCCATATATTTCCGAGTACCAAAACGCATTGTTGAATATAAAGTTGGAGAATATCATCAGTTTTTTCTTCCTTCTGATTCATATCTAAAAAATTTGGATATTACTGAAGATATATTCACATTTCTATCTGAAATTGGATTTCTTTTAGCATGGCATGCAAAACTTCCACCAAATAAGATCAAGTTATTTTTGGATAAATTGTCAAAAAAGTATGGTGAAAACTGGTTAAGTTATCTAGATCCTTTCGGTATGCTGGGTATTCAAAAATACAAAATGGCTGCAAAAGTTAATAGTAGATTGGCAAATTCATTTTTAAGTATGAACTTCATATTCCTATACAAAAAAGTGTCTCTTAATAAACTCTTCTTTTTCAAATTTAGATGTTAAGAATGATGAAGAATTATTGACCAATACAAATATTGTTAATAGGCCTATATTTAGAAATATATTAATGAATATAAGATATATCATTCTAAAAGTTATTCCCATGATTTGGAAATATTCAAACAAACTTGGCAGACAACCGAAATTTTTGATCATTTCAATGCTTTTTTTAACTTATTAGGAATTAGATCTATTCAAAACTCAAGATTTGTCCATCAATTTTGAAAATAAAATACAGAAATTTCAAAATTGGTTGACTAATAAGTACAATTTTTTTTGTCATTTAATTTATTTTGACTCAAGACAAGACAAAAATTTCTATTCAATTCATTTTTTCAGAGAGCTATTTGTTTGAATACGTTTTTTACAACCAATCAATTTAAATAATTCATTCCTAAATGTTTCGCCGCATGCACAGTAAAATATAAAATTGATCACGTGATTCAAGCTATTAAGTATTAATAGAAATTCATAAGTTAGGATTACAATTTCAGATTGATAAAGGTGTGGTGCAAATTTTAAAACATGAATATTAATGACAGAAACTGGAAATGTTGTGATAATAAATGATGTTGATAGTAGAAGAGTTAAGGTAGTTAGTTTCTTTGTTGTTCTTTTAAGTTTAGTATCATTAGTATGAGTAGTTTTTTCAGTCAAATCGTCCATTTTTTTAGTATGAACTTTCAATTTATAAAGAATAAGTATATTTAATATTCCCATACAAATTGATGGAAATATTGAATAAATCACATTGTAATTGAGGTAAAAGTAATTGTCAAGAAAATCATTGACACCTGGATCATCTGGAGCGCAATGAACTACTGTTGGAGTATATCTAGTAGGTGTTTCTTTCGCAACCAATTTGACTAAATTCATTCCAATTCCATAGATAATTATACATGCAACTACTATGTTACAAACTTTGAGTGTAGACCAAACTTTTGCCTTTGTAGGAAATGCAATACACAAAAATCTATCAAAAGTTATAGCTATAAGTGTTAAAGATGAAATTTGAGCGAAAGAAAAGTAAATGAATCTATAAATTTTACAATCAACCCAAAGAGCAACTGTCTCATCAACAATTCTTACATTTAGAAAATATACACCTCTAATCACATTACCAACTATTACCATGAGATCAGCAAATGTGACAATTAGCATGTACCTGAAAAAGGTAGTTTTCCATAGACTACCTTTTATTATTGTAATTATTGATATCAGATTAAATGGAATTCCAAAAATAATACCAACTGATAAATAAATTATTGGTGTTATTAGTATTGCAAATTTCTCTATAATAGTAAAATTATAAATAGTGCTGTTACTGTTTTTGGTGTCAAAATCATTAGGATCCAATGTCACATTCATCATCTTTGTCTTTCTTCTTGTACAAGTATTTTTCATGTACAATTACTAAAAAACAGTATTCTCTTTTATATAATTTTAAGGTTGAAGATAAGATGAAACTAATTGGCAAAAGTAACCGTACTAATTGCGATAGTTATCCAATTATTTTATTTGTTTGCAGTACATTTTTACACAATGAACATGAAAAGAAACATTAATATCATTAAAAGTTGTGTGTATCTGGTTTAGAGATCAAGGAAACCTTGCTTAAATTACAGAAAAGGCAATAAGAAAGATAAGTGCAAAGGTTTCTATTTTAATATTTAGTGAGTTATTCTTAATTAGGACAGGCCCAGGAAGGAAAGAGTTTATTCAATTCAGTCCTATTCCATTCAAAATACCCAAATCCAATTGTTCACAATCATTCTATAACCCAGAATGTTATTTTCAAATTATACTGTACTCTGAACAGTACGTTTAATAGTAGATACTTTACTGTTTGTAGCTGAATGGACACTATTAGATTGATTGTATTTAGGAAAGAAGGACTTTATTAGATTTTTCCTAAATGAAACTTGAAATATAATATAAAAAAAAATATTTGTAGAATTAGTAATGAAAAAAAAATAATGTATAAAAATATTTGATGGTAATACACCAACAAATTCAAATGAAATTGTAAACCAACCCACTAAATAAAAGGAGGTAACACCAAAAAGCATTGTTACAGTTCTAAAAGTTTTACCAAGACTTTCAGATTCTAAAAATCTCTTTCCATTTTTATCAATTCTAACCTTCTTCTTCATATTTCTTAAATAGATAACTCTATAAATTAGGCCATAGATTGAATACAATAGTATCACAAGTCCAACATAGAGGAATATTATATAAAATTTTTGCAGTTCAAATAATCTACTAGGTGTAGGAAAACAATTCTTCAATATTCGACCATCATATCTCTTACCAATCGAAATTTCATGTGATGAAGCATTAAGTGAACCACCAAACAAACCAACCAAAACAATTACTATTAACATAATTTTTATATGTTTTTCATTCAATTTTTTCAATGGTTTACAAATTGCAAACCATCTTTCAACTGCAATGAATATAAAGATAAGACTTGAAATAACTATGATGAACTGGTAGAAAAATTTAGTTATCTTACAAATTGGAACATTTTCAATCAAACCAATTTGTAAGACAACACTATAAGGACCGCAAAGTCCACATATTAAAATATCAGCAATTGCCATCAGTTTAATAAAAATATCATTTGGGTTAAAGGTTTTTTTGAACTCGTAGAAAAATAAGATAAAGAAATTTGAAGGTACACCAACTGCAAAGATAATTGACATATAGATAAAAAATGGAGTAAAAAATTTAAAATCAATGTTATCAGTTGAAACAGTATAATTCTCCATTTGAAATTACCTGGTGTGTGCTACAGGTTGTTTAATGATATTGAACTTGTCACTCAATATAAGGCAAGAATTCTAAATTAATTATGATCTTCCAGTCCAATTGAATTGGAAATTTAATTAAATGAAATTGAAAAAATTGTTTTGAAGGGAGAAAATGTCCTGGTGGCAGGAAAAAACATCCTAAGGTGGGGGAAAAGTTGTCCTTATTGTTAGAAAAAAATCCTAGGGCTAGGAAAAATTGTCCTAATAGTGAGAAAAAGCCTCCTAGCGTTAATATTGGGAATATAATAATTAAAAATGAAAACATATCTTGACAAGAAAGCAGGTGAAATGGTACTCACTAGGTAGTATGGATCTTCGGTAGAATATTGAAATATCTTAATAAAGAATACCAAACAAATCAGTTTTGGATAAACTTGCTTATTATTCATTATATAGTTTTTCATACTGAACATTTGAAAAAAGGGTCTCCTTCCTCAGAAAAGTACTGAAACAACTCAAAAAGTTATTGGAGAATTCTCTTTGAAACTATTTCGAAATATAATATTTTCATGTATTGTAATGTAGACTGTCATAAATCATTTGTTTTTGGTGAGGTGCGACAGGTTCTCAACTGGACTAAGGTTGGGTCTCTTTGTGGGCCAATTAAAGGGATCGACGCCATTCATCTCAAAGGCTCTTTTAGTTCAGTTAGCATTATCTTGCTGGCAGGTGTACTTCCTCCTCAATTTAGCTCATATCTTTCACATTAAACAGCTTATAATTGTCAGCATTTAGTTTTTTCTTCATCCTTTAAATTTCACAAATATGATGATCTTCTCAAATTTAAAAAAAAGCGTCTAATCAACTGTTATCAATTCATTTACAAATAGGATCTACGGAAATCAACAAATATACAAAGTGTTTATAAATAGTTTACAAACTCTCTGGTTAAGCAGGACTTTATGGTAAATTTTCTCCTGAAGTGGCATTGATCTTTGATCCTGTAATATTCTTTCCAGTTTCATCATCAGCAAGAAAAAATGCTATTGCAGCAATTTCATCACTGTTGGGAAGCCTTCCCAATAGTAAATGACTTTCTTCGAATTGAAATAATTTATCACTTTCTTCCTTGTTTGCAGCATTACCAGAAGTAATGAAAATTTGAAGATTAAGGCAAAACCTTTTCCTTCACTAACCCTTGTTGCAAATGCTACTAACCTTTTGCAGCCAGTTCTGTTGCTATATTCAATCCTGCTTTAGCAACCGCATAAGGAGAGAGATCTGATCTCTAGATAAAAGAGGGAAAACAGTTATTGATGTAATATATTACAATATATTTGAAATATATACAGGAGTCAATTCAGATGCTCCGCTGGTGATATTAATAATGTTTCCTTGAGTCTTCTTTAGAAAAGGATAAGCTAATTGCATAAACTTGATTGGTGCTCTTGTATGTATTCTATACATAGCATCAAAATCCTCTATATCTGAATGGTTAAAATGCTTTCCTATTGCATATCCAGCATTGTTAACCGAGATGTCTATTCTTTCAAATTTCTGCATAGTCTTATTGAAAACATCCTCAATTTGGCTATCAATTAATACATCACATGACTGGATAAGAATCTGTTGAAAAGAGAAAAGGCATTACATACTTAAATTCAAATTATATTTCTATCAACACTAACATCTTCCTTCTGTAAGCCTTCTTTGTAGCATAATTGTGCAGTTTCTTCTAATCTGTTCACTCTCCTCCCTAAGATTACTAATCTATAGCCGTGTTTGGCAAACTTTACAGCAATAGAACATCCAATTCCACTACCAGCGCCTGTAATGATTGCTACCCTTGAAGGTTTCATGATAAATCTTTGAATTGAAGAGAATGGAATACCCTTGACTTTATATACATATGCTAATCAAAGATAAGCTTCAATAAATGATATATGTTCTCGTTAGAAAATTAATATTTCTTATCATGTAGAAAAAATTGATAAGCTTACTTACTAATTTAGTTGCAAATTTGATATCTACTTTCATCAAGAAACACTTGTGTCTTTGTTTGATAAAAAAATGAGAGTGTAAGTTTTAGAAAGCTTCGCTTCCAACAAATTTGGTCCCAGTTTTTGAAATAATAAAAAAAAATTCAAGTTTTGTGTTTTGATTGAACAAACAAATGCTAATTATAGATTGTTTTCTACCATTCTCCTAGATCTTCAATTTGGAGGAAAATATTGATTATTTGATTTACCCTGAACCTAACTTTGTGACATTGAACAGAGACAACACTTTGAAGGTTATAAATCCTCTCTCTCATTGGGATATCTTGTTGGAGGATATAAACATTTTCCTTCAAATTCTTTTTTTTTGCAGGTAATTTGTATATTGAAAGAGTCTTTAATATTCTTGTTTTGCTGATATGCAAATTTTAAAAGGAATTTTAAAATACGTACTTTAATTAGTATTTTATGACAATAATCTTCTAAAGTGTTTGATAACATTATTGAGTAGAAAGGCCAAAAAAAAATTCAGAATCAGAAAGTGTGCTATTTAAATATTTCATATTATCAGTTTGTGATTAATTACTATCTCTTTGATTAACAACTATTAATCTCATGGTACTGCTTTTGTTTGCACAATTATGTATTTGCAAGTAACAGCAGTACTGCTTCTACTCCAAACTTTAAACAACATATTTAATTTTAAATGATTTATTGAAAACAAAATACTTAAGCAGCCAATAGAGTAGATAGTTTAAAATTGCAAGTTGCCAAATTTCCAAACCAGCATCCAACAGTAGTGTGTAAAAGGCTTATTTCATCTGAGGCTGTTTCCAGATGACCTTCATCAATTATTAGATTCCTTAGAAGATCCATTGAGTTAAAGGTTGGCCACGTCTTTAGAGGGCTATTTGAGTTATAACTTGGCCACACTTTATCCATAATAAAAGTTGAGTATCTAGATTGACTAATTGAAATATAATAGACTAAATCTTATTGTGTTTTCCTCCCTAGGTTAGATAGTCAAATTGTTATAAGTTATGTAGAGTAATATAGTTTGCATAGAACGTTGCATATTATGTGTCAGCACGAGTCATTGAATGTATGAAAGGTTGAATGTTTGTCAGAGAAAGTGTATTCATCATGTCACAGTGATGTGTGACTTAGCGTCACGTTCCCAGAGATCAGTTTGATCTGAGAACAAGTCAAACCACAGATATGGCACAATCAATGGGAAGAAGTAGAGGTAAGAAACCCCATAGAATGACACAATGAACACTCAAGCGATATATAAAAGAGAGTGAATGTAACAGAACGGTGTGAGAGAAAGAAAGGATTACAAAATAAAATTACAACTAAATTATCAAGTAATTTCGTCATACAAGTGACCTAGATCTTGTAAATAGTTTAACCTTGTGAATTATCAAATGAATTACAATGAAGAAATAATAAATTAAAAATTTTATCAGTAAAACAGAATAGTGATATAAAAAAATACACTACTCACATTGAAATTTAACATCATACAGAATCTTATCACTCTCACCATTAACTTTCTTGTAGTGTTCCGACTTTTATCAATTGTATTGAAATTGAAGATTAGACTATAATAGATAATTTGATAGCCAAGGATAATTACACAACAACTGCTTGAGCAAAAGTAGCACTAGCATAAAAGCAGTATGGCACCCAGCATTGTCTTGCTGGAAGATGTACTGCCTCCCCATTTTTGCTGATATATCTTCTATTACAGGCAGAACATCTTCCACAGTAAAACTGCTATAGTTGTCAGCATTCAGTTTCTTATTTATCCTCCATATCTCAAATATTCCATCCAATGTAATGAGTCCCCAAACCATTACTCCACCTCTATACATATTTTTCGTCACCCTGAATGCTTTTTCACCATGATTAGTCCATGTTCTGAAGTCATCAGGGTCACTCAGTGAGTATCTAGCCTAGTCAGTGAAAATTACTTTAGACCAGTCTAGATTATCACTCATCATCTTAAGGCAATATGTTTTTCTTCTTTTGCAATTGTTGGATGTGAGGTCAGGTCTTTGTCTTACTCATTTATACTTGAAATTTTGTCTTTTCAGTTCTCTCTGTGCTTACATCTACTTTTAATTCCTGGAAATTTTTCCCACTATCACCCTTTCCTTATTTCTTTTCAATTTCTTTATTATTCTTTTCATCCTGCCTATGTCTCTCTCTCTCTCTGTAAGTCTCTTTGGATGACCCCTATTCTCCTGTTCTGGTGGATTGTATTGTAGAATATTGCTAACTGATGTTGGTGCCATCCCCAAAACCCTTGCTGTTGCTCTTACTTTTCCTGTTTCCTTATATTTCCTTAATACAAGATCCCTAATGTCTTTACTCCACGTCATAGTTAAATAAATACAAGAAAAATTAACTAATATAATTAAAATTGATAATAATAGATAAACTTAACTTGGAGAATTGAATAAGTCAAAAAAATTTCAGTTTACAACATTTTTTTAAATGACAAACCAGAAATCAAGTGTCTGTACCAATAATTATGAAGCGCAGCCAAATAAAGAAAAACTTCATGAAAATTTGGTAAAATATTTAGCTAATAATATTCCCGAATATCATCATTTTCTCAAATTTTTTTTCAAAATTACATAAATATTACTCTTTATCTATATAACTTTTGACAAAAAAAACTATTATCTCTCTCAGTCATACTTAAAGTTGTCGTTAGGGATATTTTGCTTATGTTAAACGGTCAGCTTTTTCATTTTCCTTTAATGAATTAGATAATTTACTAATTCTTTAACTGGGCTCCATTTTGCCATTTCTTTTCTTAACAAGTCCATTGATTACTATGCTTTTATTATGAAAGGTTACATGGTTATAAAATGGGTACAAATATATGTTTTATGGTTATAATAGTAGTTTTAAAGATAGTTTTTGAGAGCTTTTTAGTTGGAAAATGTTGAAGTTCAATTGTTGAATAAAAACATGAGAATATTTTTGGTTTTCATTAGACTTAAAAAACCTTTTCCCATATTTAAATTTCCTTCAAAACCCAAAATATTGCCAAAGCCTTGAATTTGTAGGAAATCACTGATTGGGAGAAGGGATATGAAAAGATAATGATTGATTTTAAAACATCAGAAAGATATCTTCAACCTCTGTCAATAAATGAAGAGATAAAATGACAAATATAAATATGAATATTTCGGTAATCATTTGTTTATCAAAATTGGGAAAAGAAAAGAAAAATCTCCTGAAAATCAAGTGTATTCCTATAAATATGTTATGAAATAGGTCGAAATGTATAATCTTATCAATTGAGTATATTACGTAAATCGAAACATTGTCTAAATGATACGAAAGACAACAGATAACACAAATAAATTGTTTTTCTTTACTTAAGAAAATTTTTGAAGGTAGAATAAGATATTTGTTTTTCTTTTGAAGAACACAATATCATTCGTTAGAATTCGAATATCAAAATCAAACCGATGAAGACATTCTAGCCTTTTTGTTAATTGCTTGAAAGATTTGAATAGACAAACTACATTGTTAATGCAAGATAAATATAATATAAAACTAAAATCTGAAAAGACTAATGATAAGTCCAGCAATTGATGGGGTTTTGAAATGTTTTTTAATTTCAAAATGGCCGCCATAACATTACCAACTATTCCAAAAAATGATATGAAATATAGTGAAACTAGATAAAAAAAAAGTTATTGATTTATTGATTTATTCATTTGAATTTGACAAAAAATGTTACTTTTTTGAATATTTGAACCCAAAAGATTTCTGCAAGAATTTAAATCATTCTGCTTTGGTAAGCATTCAACCAATTTATTGATCCTTTTCGCAAAGCAACATAACGTAAAATATTCACTTTTTAAGATTTGTAAATTTTTTACTTTTTTAAATTGAAAATTTCTAATTTGCTTTCCATCATTAAGATAAGTTTTGAGTAGATTCAATTCAATCAATTTTTCAAGATTATCAAATATTCCTTTTGCTATTCTTTCAATTTTTGAATGTTTTATATGTAAAACTTGTAAATTGTTTGAGGAATGAAACCAGTCTTTTGATAAATTGACAAAATTTAGATAAGAAATCTCTAGATGGACTAAAAATTTTAAATGTTTGAATGTAGATGATTCAATGGTGTGAATATCATTTCTATTGAGTATTAGAATTTCAAGAAATTTAATTGGGTCAAATGTGCTACTGTCTAACATTTTAATAGTATTTTGTGTTAAATTTAAATATTATAAATTTTCAAAAGGAGTAATTATCTTTTCATCAAAACCGGCTCCATTTTGAATTACTAAGCTGGAAGTTTTCATAACATTTTGACTGCTTAGATAGCCAATAACTTTTGAAATATTGCTCACATCTTCTAGGTAGATAGTTTTAAAGATATATTCAATTCCCATTTCAAATTTGACACTTCCTTTACAATATAATTGTATTGATGACAAACATTTACAACCAATAGAACATTTGAAATTTCTGCATACTTCATTCATCTCATCATCGCCAATGGGGCATTGTATATAAGGACAAATGTTATAATTCGTACAAACTTCACTCTTATTGCAAACGTGTTCAAAATTTAGAAATTTCCTATAGAATCTACATTTGTTCATGTATGGTATTATGTGTTTGTCTATATATGAGTAAAAGAGGAAGTATTAATAAGAAAACAACCAATAAATCATCCTAAATGGAACAGACTGCAATTCTCTTCATCATCTTTTAGATAGCAGTCGTATTCACCATCGCATACTTTTTCTGATGATATACAATGTTGATATGTATTGCACTGATACATTCCAGTTGGACAAGGTTTTTTGCAGAATTGCAGATCGTTATACGGCGCATGGGACCATACACCATACGGAAAGAGTATATTTTCACTCATGATACAGTGGACTGTGTGTATTATTTTTAGTAGTAGAAACAGTTTTCTATAGATATCTTTTAATTTAAATATACTTAATTCTGTATAGAAAAGTATGTTTTCCATTTCATCTAGAGAGAGAGAGAGAGCAAGTGGGAATAAAAAGAGAATATAACATAGTTTGTATTCATTTTATCTTTAAGAAATTACTGTAAGATTTTGCTTGTGGAGTTGCAGATTGAGATGGCTTCCACTGCAAATTAAGATCCCCTTTCTGACATTTGTAGTTTAATGTAGTAAATTCATTATCTGTAATTTGAATAGATGAATATATAGAGTTATAAATTACTATTTATATTCTTAGCTGATTGGACAGAAAACTTCCTAACAATAGGTTTCTAATACACAAAATCAATCCCTTGTTGTTTTCTGTCAACTCAAAGTATTTAAACTTACTATCACAAGTTATTAAAGTTGGTCCATCAATTCCATCTGGACAATCTTTCCTCTTGTTACACAATTCATAGGAAAATAATAACTTATCAGTATCACAGTGAGATATTAGACTTCTATACCTCATTAGTTGCTCTGAAAATAAAAAATTTTCAAAAAGATATAGAAAGACACAAAAAAAATTTTTAGTAAGTAAATGTCTATGAGGAGATATGGAGTTAGTTAATTTATAAACTATTATTAAAGAAGAAGATTTAATCAAAGAGTTATTATCACAATATCTATCTAAAATTTTTTCTCATAGTCATTTGCCTTACTTTTTCTATAGAAAAAACACTTTTTGAGCAATTCTCTTCGTCAGAATTATCTGCACAATTTTTGATAAGGTTGCACACATCCTTCTTCATGATACATTGTCCATCTTTGCATTGAAATCTTTTTGTTTTGTTTTAAAGATATATTGTATCTTGTATGGAAGGAAATTCTACTTACTGTTTTAATGACTTACCATCATCACCAGTATTGTTGCATGGTTTGGAAACTTTAAAAGAGCAAATGAAAGAAAAGGGAAGAAGAATCAAAGCAGATTTGAAAAATTAAGTTTATTTACAGCAATTTCTTTCGTCGGATTCGTCTTTGCAGTCATTAAATTTATCACAAATTAGAACATAATTCAATGATTTTGTCGGTTCAAATCCATTGTACTCACAACTGTTTATTTTGTTTTTGAATAACAAACAATAGAATGCACAAAATAGAGAGAAAGAAACAAACTAAAGACTATCGTATTCCAATGCCCACATTCTAATTAAATTCAAAGAGATATTATCGCTATTGTATAAACTTTTCTTCTTCCAGTTATATTTTGCACCTATACCAGTTTTCATTTTGAAATTTTTTTTTAACTACATATTTATTACTCACCAAATGGAAATTTTGTTTTTGATGGTGATGATTGTTTTGAAATGATAGAAAATGGGTTGTATTGTTGAGTTGTTTTTTTTAAAAGTTCATTTGTTAAATGCATAGACTTTAGAAATCTTGCTTCATCTCTTGTGCTTATTCCAACTAGTCTCAATCCGTGTTTCTTACAAACTTTTTCAGAATTTTCATAATTCAACATTTCGCCAAATGAAAAATAATAGTAGCAGCTCCTTTGAAAGGTAAACACGTGACCAATGCTACTTATACCAGTATTCTTACATGAAACATTCTGTTTGAAACATTTCAGTTGAACAGCTGAATTTTTTTCAACATTTAATCAGTATTCTCCAAAATCAGTTACAATGCATTCTTCCAATATTTTGGAATGATTACAATTCAACATAAATTGACATTTATTGTCAATTTTTCGTTCAATAGTGCATTGATGAGTATAGTTTTTGTAATGGCAATAGGCCTTAGCTTCATTTGAAATTCTTTTATAGATTATTGTCAAATTATTTATTTGGGATGAGTCAAGAGTAAAAAAGTCTAAAAAATATGGTAAAAGGAAATCAATTGGGGTGTTAGGCTTAGAAAAATTTCAAAAGTATTCTCTACATGAAACATTCATTTTAAAACACTTTATACAAATGTTAGACGCAGTGCTGCAATGAATATCACATTCAGCTATCTTCATTGACTGACATCGAAACAATAATGCAGAGTCTGTTGCTGAAATGAATGAAAAAAGTTGATGATAAGCATTTCATTCCAAATTACAAAGATAAGATGATGATCTTTTGTTATTGTTTGTTAAATTTTGAATATCTCTACCTTTGCAAGTGTAAACATTAGCTCTTAAATTGTCATATCCCATAATTTGAGCATATTAGGCGAGCTGATAGGCTAGCCAAACGATTTCTACCTAAAACAATACTATAATTTTGTCCAATCTTCTCTATCATTCCCTTAACTATTCCTTGACAAAATACCTTTGTACAAGTTGAATGATCTTTGTTAAATTTAAATTCAATATCCTGTATTTTCACCTTTCTTGCAATTGTCATTGTATCACATTTGGAAACTACTCTAAAAATTTGATGCAAAATTATTAGAGAGATGATGAAATTGTTGATATTTTTCATTAAGTGATTGAATGAGCGAATAGATGAAGAATGTTTTGTTAAATCAATTGCCCTGTCTGTATTTAAACAATTATTTTTGTCACAAATTAATTTTAAATTTAATTTTTTATTTTTTAAATTTTAAATAAATTGCTTTTTTTGTAGTTTTATTAATTTTTATTTTAAAACAAAAAACAATTTCATAATTAAAATAATTCAATCCTTTTTCATATTATATGTTTGAATATGATAGGATTGCAATTGTTTCTTTAGTAGGCAACCAAGATCTTTAACATTCCCTTTAGGCTCAAATTCATAGTTTATTATTGCTAAATGATCAACTATCATTTCTCTACTCTGAAAAGGTGGAAAATAATTATATCTTTTACATCTATATCAATGTCAATCCTCACCATTTTCAATATGGAGGTTCTATCAAGATTTCCCTTATAAAAACAATTAAAATTGTGTAGAGAGTCAATGAAATTAACATAGTTTTGCATATCATAAAATATTGAATAAAGATTTTTCTTATTGGTAGGGTGAAAAACATTAGATTGGAATTGTTGAAGAAAGAGTATAGCTGGAGATAGAAGTGTATTTGTTAAATATTTTAAGAGATAGAAGGAAGAGAGAGTGGAACACACAAAAAAAAATGGGTGTACTTATGAAATTATATCGATAATTAATTACCTGGATAGATACTCTGCTCAAAAAATTCCCTTTTGAATATATTCCTATCAAAAGAATATAATACAATTTTTATTAATATTAAACTATTTGAGAGTGTGGGAGAGCGAGAGAGAGAGAGAGAGAGAGAGAGAAAGACAAACAGACATATACATAAACAGACAGATGGGCAAGCACAAAATCAAATAAGACTCACATCATTTATATATAAAAAAAAGTTATCTACCTTTCATTATCTTCCTTCTGTTTCATTCTTTCAAGTACAGTTCGGAATGTAACATAAAATGGAAAAGAGTAGGAAACCAATGGTAATAAAAATAACGTCCACCATTCACTCAGTAGCCTGAAATTGTTGGATGAAGATTCTAGGCTTAACCCTAACAAATTTTCAAATTAAAAGAAAGGCAGTTTTTGAATATTTATTTCATTTACACAAAAAAGAGATAAAGGTTAAAAATGTTCTAATATGAGTAGGGAGACAATACATCCAATGATGTGATCCTCTTTTAAGGAAATTAATAATGCAAAGAATAATTGAAAAGATTGAAATAATTGGAACATAAACATAAAAAATAGCTTTTATTGAAGTATGTGTCACTTGATTCAACAACAGAATTGAACAGGTATTGAATTTTTTCATTTTCTTTTAGTTTTGTGAAATTGAAGTTTTTTTTTACTTTTTCAAATTAAACATCACCTACCTGTGAAAAATTGACTAGAAAACCAACTAGGCCCGATACAATGAATGATAAGGAATAGATAAATTCCCAAAATGAAGTTTTGTTACGAATTTTATTAAAGATTTTACAACTGATTCTCAATTCAGTGACAAAAATATTCAAGATAGAATTTTGAATGAAAATAACAAAGAGAAGATTTGAAAGAGAACACAAGTTATCTTCATTGATATTTGTTAATTTTTCAGAAATGATAAAATTATAAAAGATATTTGAAATTAGAAATGTTAATATAAAATAATCATTGAGTTTTCTTGTAATAAACATAATTGATAATCCAAAAGTGAATTTAATCAAAAAAATCAATTCAAAAAAGAGATAAATGATTGATAAAATGATAAGTGAAATTATTGAAAAATAAAGTAAATTTGATGGAAATATTTTTAAACAGTGAAATAATATTCTCATTTCAAAATTACAAGAAAAATTTGATGGTGAAAATTTCTTTAAATAGCAACAGAATTTAAAAAATGATAGATTAGCTTTCTCAATTGAAATTAATGATTTAAAGTAAAAAGTTTTATGAGAGAAATGAAGATTTATTGATAGAATATTCAACTTTTTCAAAGGTTTCAATGTATTTGGTGATATTTTTATAAAACTGTTGGTCATCTTTATTATCAATTCTCTTAATTCAATCAGACCATCAAAAGCTTTGGAAGGAATTTTTTTAAATTTATTAAATGATAGATTTAATATTAATAAATGTTGAAAATCTTTAAACATTGAATTTGAAAGTTTTTCTATTTCATTACTACTCAAATTTAATATTTGTAAAATTTGTTTATTTTCAATTTTTAAACTAGAAAATTCAACAAGAAAATTACAACTTAAATCTAAAATTACTAGATTTTTAAAGTTTGAAAAGAAATTTTCAACTGTTGAAAAATTTCTTGTATATTTTAAACTAAGATAAGAAGCATAATGATAGGATGACATTTCATGATCATCTTTTCTAGCATAAGATATATTATATAATTCAATCATTTTGAAATATTTTAAAAGTTCTAAATTGCCATTAATCCATATTTTACATTCAATTTTATTTGAATATTCACACAAACATTCTTCTCTTTCTTTTACTTTTGGACAATTAAATATTTTACAATTTAATTCATCTCTGCCATCTTCGCAATTGTAAATTCCATCACAAACTTGAGATATTTTTATAAAATGTTTTCCTTTATTTTTACATTTGAAAAATCCTCTAGGTAGGAAATTGTCTAATAAAAGCAAATATGTAGATTATAGTATGGGAAAAGAAGGTGTGAGTGAGAAAGAGAGAGAGAGAGAGAGAGAGAGAGAGAAAGAGAGAGAAAGAGAGAAAGAAAGAGAACATTGGATCTCAACTAAGGTTCAGGGAAAACACTTTAAATTCAAGGACATTTTCTGTCTCTCTACTAACAACTTACCACATCCTACTTCATCATCTCCATATAAACAATGGGAAATTCCATCACAAACATTTTCCACTGATATACAATACTTGTTCATTTTACACTGATATTCGCCACATTGGCAAATTTTGGAACATTCACGTAATTGGTTGAAAGGTGGTTGTGGTTTTGTAATTAAATATTCAGCAGTTGTAAATTCAAGTTTGCATGTAACAGGTGAATATTTTGAAAAGAATGATGTTTCTCTCCTTTCTCTATAAATAGAGCTTTCTAATAAAATGATTATTTTTTTTATTAAAAAAATCTACTGAAATTGACCTATTAAGAGATTTTTTTGTTTCTAGTTGTTGTTATTTGTGTTTGTGTGTGTTTGTTTGTCTCACTGATAGGGTTAGGAATGTTAAGTTTATAAAAGTATTGGTTTATTTAACTAGCAGAATGTTTTTATTTTTTGTAAACAACAACTAGCCAATAAGATCTCCCATGATTTATTGCAATGGAAAATCACTTTCAGGATCTAGGCCAGAATAGATTGCCGGCATCTTGTTTCTAGAACAGATATTAGTTAAATCATCTTCATCATTTCTTCTTAAACAATCACTTTTGAAATCACATACATGAAAATCAGGAATGCATTTATCTAGGCAAGAATACTGATCTTTTCCACATTGAATCCCTTTGTGTTTCAAAAAGAAAAAAATTGTTTCAAGTTATCCCGATAGGTAGCGCCTCTTTAAGAAAATTTGGGTTATTAAAAATCTGTCTATCAGACAATTAAAAATATTTGAAACCGTTCTTTTCCAACCCAAATTTTATAACAAAATTAAATTTTAGATCAAACCTGTACAGAATTCATCCGAATAATCAATACAATCTCTATAATTATCGCATCTTTTCGTTCCCTCTATACATTCACCATGTTTACATTGTCTATTAGAAGCTCTCTCTTAATAATTGTTTAATTTTTTTTGTTTTAACATTCCTCACATTTCTGATAATGAACAGTTTGAATATGCTGACAATAAAAATGGAACAAATTAAATTATAATATTGAAAAACATGATAATATTTTTTTTTTATTACAACAAAAATTTTCATCATTTCCATTTGGACAATCTTCCACTTGGTTGCAAACTAGAGATATGGAAACAGTTTGTGATGGATATGAGCAGAAAAATACATCAATTTCTTTATAAGTGCAATTTGCTTCATCTGAACCATCAATACAGTCCAACCAATGATCGCATACAGAAATACTTGATATGCATATTGATTCATTAATACAGAGAAATTGCCCAAAGTTACAGGTAAAATTGAATTGATTACAACTTTCTATAGATGGAATTATATGAAAATCAGCTGAAAAGATTCATTGATTATTTTTTTAAATGATTATAGAAAAAGTGGGATCAAATGTAAAATGGCTTCAAAGTAGTAGATTTGAGGATGGAAAATTTTTGGGTGGAGATAGAAATTGGTTAGGGATTAAAACAAAAATGCATTTATTGATTTGTTGTTTGAAAAGGGGAGTTGGTTAAGGAACAAAGGTTAGGGATACACAAGGGCTAGGTTAGGTTTAGGGTAAAAATAATCACATGCATTTTTGGGGCCACGTTCTTATATATAAATATATTACGTAATTTGATTTCGCAAACAACATTGGAAAAGGTGATTTTCTCTTTAGGAATTGTAGTAATAATAGTATTATAATAGGCATCCATGACAGAAAACAGTCTTCTCTTGATAAATGGCCAAATACTGATTATATTGTCACCTTCATTTATATTCTGATCAGGTTCCGGTCTATAAACGTAGTCTCCTTTAGGCCTATAAATAAAAGAATAGACAGAATGTTTTACCAGTTGAAAAATAGGCAAAAAATAATTATCACTCTAAAAAAATTGACCAAAGACCAATTAAATTGTAGGGAACATTATGATAATTAACAAGGATAGTTTGATTATTTTTCAATTTTATTCTCTTGCTACCTGGAATTGATTATATATGAAAAATATATACAATTTAGAGAAAGAAACGCCCAAAACCTAATGGAAGTGTTTTACGAATTGTAATCTGATTTTTCTCAAAGTAAAAACCAAATTTAATTAAAGCCATATGAGATAATGATGAAAGGCTTAACAATTGTAAATTGTTTTTAATACAAAATTCATTAGCCCTATCCCATTCCAAGGCATCACTAAAGTAGAAATAGTAATAGCAAATATTTTCGTACGATGCTGAATGAAAACTTTTTGAAATTTGGGGACAAACTACTCCAAAAGAAAATTTGTTTTTTAATGTAATTTTATCTCAAACAATTGACAAACTTTTTGTTTCTATATCATTTCTGCATTCCAATAGAATATCCATCTTATTCACATTTAATAGATTGTCGCTAAGCCAATCTCTTATTTCGCAATCACTCAATACAGTTGTATTAGACTGGCATTCAATTGAGTAGAGTACCCTTTGTATTTGAGAAAATGAATTAAAATTGAGTTTGTTTATACCAGTTTTATAATTAAAAAATTGGCAAACAATCTGAAAAAAAAACAAAGTCTTTTTATTTTCTTTCTTTAGCTTTATAAATTTTTATATCAACATTTGATTTGTGTTTATTCCATCCTTTATTTGATATATAAAATATTTCATTCATATATTCAACTTCTAAAATACCAAGTACACCATTTGAATTTTTGTAGCCATTTTGATAATTAATAATTAATTTTTCACCAAAATTATCAAATCCATCTTTTAATAGAACATTTTGTTCTTTAGAAACATTTCTCTCTTCTCTACAACTGTAAAAGTAGACTTTAAGATAATTATTTTTGTATATTGGAAATTGAATTTTGCAATCATCAATTGATTGAGAATTTAATTGGCAGGTAATATCAGGAATCAGTTTCCTGATTTCTCTATCCATCCACATTCCAATAGTAATTGAGTTTAGTGTGCCAATGAATTTCATATTTGGAATTTTTCCTTCATGCTTACAAAAAGTTCTTATATTGTTGAACATTTTATGTTTGTCATACTGTTTTAATATGTATTTAACAGGTAGACGTAATCCATTGATGTTTGTTACAAAATGCAGTTTATTATAATTCATGAGTAGTTTATCATTAGTAAAAATAGATGATGGATAAGTGGAAAATGTTAATTTTTCATTCTTGCATTTAATATCGCAAATAGTAGTAATATTATTAGTTTGATTTAGTGAAATAATATGGCCATTATTATTGATAATTAACAAAGTTTCATTTGAAATTTTCTCTGTTTTTTCCAATTTATAATATTCATTTAAAACTATTGACATTTTGCAGATTTTCTTTATAAAATTCTCATCATTAAAGGTAGTATTACGGTTCATTTTAGCGCAAAATTGAAAAGAACTATCATGTTTCCGTAAGTATAAAATCCCTTTTTTGTGATTTTTATCACCAGAATTTTTCCAATAGAAATCTTTGATTAAGGAATAAAAAAATAATTATTGAATTGTTATTATAATCCATTGATTTTTTACAATGTTGTTTTCTCTTGAAACATTGAATGCAATAAACTTCCTTTTCAGTGTAGGTTAAAGTTCTACAGTTTTTTCTATAACTGCAAACTACAATTGCCACTTTAATTTCTTTGTCTTTTTTTTATGTTTTAGATGAAAGGAACAATTAAGAAACAATTAAATTTTTCTCCCAATTTTTTCTATTATATAAACCTCTTATTCCACATTGCAGTCCAACACTATAGAGTCGATCATATCCCAATCGAATGCAAATTTCTCTAATCACTCTTTTCTCAATATTAAGGGCACGCAATTGAATTGGATAATCCCTATTATCAATAGTTGTTGTAATTGGACCAAAACAAAAATATTCATTGCATTCTGTATGATTTTTAAAGTATTTTAAATTTTTCAATTTTGATATAACAGACATTGCTTGAATATTTAATGTTATTCTTATAAAAATTTCTGATAAAACTAATAGTAAAATTTTATTCTCCATAGCCAATATTGAAAATAAGAATAATCAACAGCATTATTTTCATTTCTCCTCTCCCCAGATATTATCACTCTCTTTCAATTAATTTAATGTTATTTTTCTACATTTTATTATTAATGGAAAATTCCTTCTTCTGTCTCTTTTATTTAAATATATAACCTATATAAATTTATTACATGTAATTTGTGTGTCACATCTTCAGACTGATATTTTTAACATAAAAAACTGTTTGGATCAACAGCAGTATTTTAATGGTTTAATTAAACTTACTATTTTGAATTACAATTTTTTCGAATGAGCCACTCAAATCTAGTGAATTTTTTGTTTAGTATAATGTAAAAATTGACCCTTATGGGTCAAGCAAGATAAACATCAGGTTGTTTACCAGATCATTACACAATATAATAACTTGACAAAACTGAGGGTTTAACTTTTGTTGCTAACACCTTATACAGAAACAACTTAAAAGAAATTGTGTAAAAGCTTGAGCGTAGGTAATAGTAAACATTCAGACCTACATGTCAGTATAAAGTAAATCTTTGATTTCCAGTATCTATCATAATTGATTTAAGGGAATTGTGAATTGAAAACATTCACTTGAATGGCTGATTGACAATTTTAAAGGTTCCAGGTACAGTTGGTAACTTATTGGGTTATTTTCCCTAATTGAATTTATACATCAATCTCTGGTCCAAGTATAGAACAGTGACACTGGCATGTAAATTTGGCTTGTATTTGTTCTTGAGATATTTTTCTCTCTTGTAAATGCAGTTGAATGTGTACAAAAATGGGAATTATGTGATAAATTTATCAAATGTATAGATTTAAGTGATGAAAATCAAGATAAATGCTTTAATCTGGGTGAGTAGTTTAAAGGAATGTTAAAATGAATAGTATAATGAACTTCTAAAATATAAATTTTAAAAAGAATATAAAATTATTGTCACATTTATTGAATAATAAAAACTTAAGACTTCATAAAAAAATTAACTCTAGTTATAAAGTGAAGGTCTAAAATACCCGGACACCGTAAATTTTGATAGGCCAAAGATTAAAAATCTTTTTCTTGATCAAAAAAGATTTTTTTTTCTATTTTTTAGCAATGAAATATTAGGCGAAACTTGGATCTACATAGAAATTTCTATCAAATAGTATTTAGATAAGTTTTTACATAATTTTTTTCATTTTTATATAGTGTATATTTTCATAAGTTTTTTTCTTATTTGGCTGTGAGTCACATTATTCTGGACAATGGTCTGGGGACTAATATTTTTACTACTTCTGTATTTGGTGACCTTCTTTCTCAATGCACGTAATGATCCTACCCCCCATTCCAGCATACAGATTTGGTAGCAAGTCAGGATTTTTGTTTATAAGTTTGTAGGAACAGTTTTTAATTTTCTCCCATAGTTCATCTTCTGATGTGAATTGTGCCCCATTGTAAACCAAATTTTTGGTCAGGTGCCACACATTTTCTATTGGGCTAAGATCAGGGCTCTTAGCTGGCCAATCAATTGAATGTATGCCGTTCATCCTGAATGCCCTGCTGGTAACTCTTGCAGTATGGCACCCAGCATTATCCTGCTGGAAGATATAATCTCTCCCCATTTTATCTGAGATTTCTTCTATAACTGGGAGAACATCTTCGACCACAAATGTAGCATAGTTTTGGGCATTCAATCTTTTGCTTACTCTCCATACCTCAAACACACCATCCGAGGTTATCAGTCCCCAAACCATTACTCCACCTCTGCCCATATTTTTTGTTAATCTCATCTCTTTTACCCTGTCATTTGTCCAGGTCCTGAAGTTGTCAGGACCACTCAATGAAACCTTGCCTCATCCGTAAATATGACTCTTGACCAATCTAAGTTATCTCGAATAGTTTTTAAACAATACTGTTTCCTTCTTTTGCAGTCATTGCTTGTGAGATCAACTCTTTGTCGAATTCGTTTATAACAAAAATTTTGCAATTTCAACTCTCTCTGAATTGTCTTCAGGCCTACATCTACCTCTAATTCATTTAAAATCTTCCTAGCAGTTACCCTTTCCTTGTTTCTTTTAAGTCTCTTCACAATCCTATTCATTCTTGCTACATCTCTTTCTGTGAGTCTCTTTGGACGACCCCTTGTTTGGGTGGCTTATACCTTAAAATGTTGCTAACTGTAGATGATGCCATTCCCAAAGCCCTTGCAGTTTCCCTTACTTTCCCCAATTCTTCATATTTCTGGATTACCAGGTTCCTAACCTCTTTTCCCCATGCCATAATGAAATAAATGATATAAAAATTAACTAAAGTAGGTAAAATAGATAATAAGTAATCAACTTAACTTGGAAATTAATTTTGTTGAAAAAAATATCAGTTTAAGATGTCTATTTAAACGCAAAACTGGATGTAATCCGGATGTACGGTTAATTTGGACTTACAGCCAAATAAAGAAAAAAACAATAAAAATTAATAAAAAAATTTTGCTAATAATTTTCACAAATATGATAATTTTCTATAATTTTTTTCAGTATTACATAAATATAACTCTTTCTTCATGGAAATTTAGACAAAAAAACCAATTGAAAACAAAGATAACATTTCTGGGGTGTTTTCAAAATTGGCCTATCAAAATTTATAGTGTCCGAGTATTTTAGGCCTTGACTTTATACAACATCTACTTTGGAGTAAACAGGTCTATGTGGCGATTACAAAGACCTATAGCTAATAATTGCTTGTGTTTGTTTTTTTGTTTGGTCCTATACACGTAAGAGAGGAAAACACAAATGGAATCTGTAGTATGATACGCAGCGACCTCTGTGTCCTAGTTTCGTATGTTGTGAAGAGAAATGTGAAAGAATGATTGTGTGTTGGAATTTAGTTTATTGTTGATTGGTATTGTTTGTTTTGAAGTGTTTATTATCAGTGAGGTGAGAACAGCAATGACTGCATTGAAATAAATCATTAAAAGTTGTAATTTATTTGTAATAATTGGTTAGGAAACTTTCATCAAAATCTAGCCATTAAAAACCATTCAAGAGAAATGCCACTTATCCGTAATTCTAGCCTTATTGAGCTGCCAGCGCATTTATTGCTCTTGATTGAAGCAACTTTATATCATTTCCCTTTTCGACAATGTTTAAGAAGATTTTCCTATATTTCGGTGGTGGTTACCTTATTTGGAGCAAGGCATCTTAAGACTGGGTAGAGTACTTTTACAACGGGTTCTGCAGCTCCGTATGTTCTGGAACTAACCTCTCCTATCGGTTTTATAACTGCTAAACGAAAAACATATCCTTTTTCCCAGAATGAATGATATAATTTTCAGTTTTCCCCCTAGCATCTTTCCAAAAAGACCCACTACTTTCTGTAGGATCACTGCCCTCTGCTGATATATATAAAAACGTCAGATCCGGATTTTGCTGCCAGAGACGTCGGCAAACAATTTTGTAAGACCAAACGTCATTTTGTGATAATATTCTTCCTTTGCCCGAAAAGCAGTAATACCAATTGAAAAGAAGCAAGCATCGTAGCCCTTCAACTCCTCCTTAATGGAATCCAATTCGAACATATCCGTCAATAAATTTCCTTCACCTTCGGATGGTTAAAACCAATGCTCTTTCGGTTGATTATTAACACTTCTTCCACTCTACTGTCTTTGACGCATTGCAGCAATGCTCCTTTTCCCATTAAGCCAGATGATCCTGTAATCACTACTTTCATACCTTTCTGTTTGAACACCATCAATCTAAGTAATGATAGATATAACATTGTACTAAAATCATGTAATTTTGATAAAAATTAAAATTACAAAGACACAAGTTCAATATTTACCGGCTTTGTAAATCAAAATGAAGGTAATCTTAACGAAATATGGCAGGGAGGAAGCACCATCTCATGTTAAAGCGCCATCTGTAGTTTGTTAAATATTAATAAACAAGCATAATTGTCCTACTTTTGCAACTTTGTTCTGCTCTATATGCAACAGAGTAATAGTAGTAGTATAGCAGCTGACACAGAGGTTTTCTATAATAGCTGAAAGCATGACATTCAGGTTGATAAACAACATTATTTGCTGCCACAAAACTTTTTTCTAGCAGCTGATTTGAATTCTTTGCGTTCTATTTTTATAAATTAATTATATTTTAATAATATTTGTTCATATTTATTGTATTTATTCAACAAAGATATGAGAGATCTTGTGACCAAGAAATATAAAAAAGTAAGAAAGTTATAAGCAATAGGCAGAATCTAGACTAGCATAAAGCATCTTTAGCTGATGAGGCTAGATTCTCACTAAGATGACTTCAGGATGTGGACAAATGATGGTGAAAAAGACTTTAGGGCGACGAAAAATATGGGCAGGGATGGAGTAATGGTTCGGAGACTAATAACCTCTGATGGGTTATTCAAAGTAGGGAGGATAAGGAAACAGCTTGTGCTGACAAACATAGCTGCTGATATTATGTTCATTTGGTTATGAAATTAATTAATTATTTATTAATTAAATATATCAGTCATTTTCTTCGATATTGTCTATAATTTCGGAAGGGGAGGGGTTTTCTATAATTTTGAGGACGTTTTCTGTCCTTTTGGAACCATTTTCTGTCATCTTCAAACTTCTTGCGATAACTAGTGAAGGTTCTTAGAGTTGTTCTTGTCCCATTCTGAAGGTTGAGGTTTGATCCAGAAAGACTAAACCTTGGAAAGTCTAGATGGACTGGAAAATTAATAAATTTAAGGTTACAGAGCTTTAAACCAAGAGAATTTAGGGGACATTCCCAAATTTTGAATATTCCTCCATCCAGCTTTATATCTTTAAATAGAATAAATCTTTCATTTTGGCAGCCATGTTTTAAAATATATTCAATCTCAGTAGTAAGTTTCTCATTGAAATCACAAAAACGTAAATCTAGTTTCTTCAAAGTGTCCAATGACATTTGAAGTCCTTCACAAATATTCTTCACTCCACCACCCAATTCTTTATTCTCGCATAGAATAATGGATTCAATATGGGAGCAATGCTGTAGCAAATTTCCAAAATCTGTCTACTTTGTTTTTCATTTAAATTACAAGAATGAAAAGTTAAATTTTCAAAGTGCTTGATGACATTCGAAGTCCTCGACAAATATCCGCTTTTCCTTTACCTATTTTTCTATTGCCAGTTAGATTTGTTTTTTCAACCATTTTATAATTGCTCATCAAATCTAGGAGTTGAAATAGGTCTCTATCAATCAAAGGGCAAGTTTTCAAAAAGATACATTCACGAGATCAGGAATCTATTCCCTAACATCTCTTTCTGCTCAACCTTTCGTTGAGTTCAATTTTCAAACTGTAGCCGTAAGTAGTGAATATGGGTTGGAAACATCCTGGTCAGGCTTTATGTATGAAGGAAACAATGTATTCTTTGTTGGTAGAAACTCTCCTTTTTTAGAAACAGGATACCAAATACCATTTACTCAAATTGTTGCACTGAGGGGTGCTGCTCTAATCATGCAGAATAGAGAGATTCAAGTCTTTTCAACTGGATGGTATTATGTTAATTTTGGCATTGGATTTTTAGGTAGATTATCTTGTTTGGTAAGCCTCGTGAAAAATGTAGAATCTAGATCTTTTGAAAGATCTATAGCAAAAAACCACATAGATTCAATAGCCACTCAAGCATCTAGAGGAATTATTGTTAAATTGAATGAAAATGACAGGATATCATTAAAATTGCATGCTGGTGCATCAACATCAAGTAAAATGTCTACTTACATATCTGGATTTAAATTAAATTTAACTGTGGAAAGGCCAGCATTCTATGCCTATAGAACTGACAATGTGCTAGGATCATCAAGGGTAAAGATAGCCTATGATGCATGTGTCATTGACACTAATTCTGGTTGGAATTCCTCAGAAAATGTTTTAACTAGTGGATTTAATTCAATGCTTGAAAAGAAATTGATATTTGAAAAGCACCATCAAAAGTTCTCTAAAAACTTTTATTTTGATGTATTATCCACTTAAGCTTTGGTAAAAGACAGAATAAATAATCAACTCCACTGGTATTTAAAATACAATTTAATCATGCAACAGTACATAATGCCAAATTATAAAGGAGAAATGTAAAACAAAGCCAATGATGTAAATTAGTACTTGTCTCTACCGATACTCTATCATTAACTTGCAATTTTAATAAACCTGCCCTGCTCATTGTTTCATAGCCTGGTCTTGGTCTTGCTCTTCTCATACCCAATCTTTGTTCATTGTTCACCATAATATATATTATTGATTGTGAATTTGGCCATGTGCCAACAGACACATCAATATAATATAAACCGGAAATTGCAACGTTAAAACATTTTCTGAGGAATTCCAACCAGAATTAGTGTCAATGACACATGCATCATAGGCTATCTTTACCCTTGATGATCCTAGCACATTGTCAGTTCTATAGGCATAGAATGCTGGCCTTTCCACAGTTAAATTTAATTTAAATCCAGATATGTAAGTAGACATTTTACTTGATGTTGATGCACCAGCATGCAATTTTAATGATATCCTGTCATTTTCATTCAATTTAACAATAATTCCTCTAGATGCTTGAGTGGCTATTGAATCTATGTGGTTTTTTGCTATAGATCTTTCAAAAGATCTAGATTCTACATTTTTCACGAGGCTTACCAAACAAGATAATCTACCTAAAAATCCAATGCCAAAATTAACATAATACCATCCAGTTGAAAAGACTTGAATCTCTCTATTCTGCATGATTAGAGCAGCACCCCTCAGTGCAACAATTTGAGTAAATGGTATTTGGTATCCTGTTTCTAAAAAAGGAGAGTTTCTACCAACAAAGAATACATTGTTTCCTTCATACATAAAGCCTGACCAGGATGTTTCCAACCCATATTCACTACTTACGGCTACAGTTTGAAAATTGAACTCAACGAAAGGTTGAGCAGAAAGAGATGTTAGGGAATAGATTCCTGATCTCGTGAATGTATCTTTTTGAAAACTTGCCCTTTGATTGATAGAGACCTATTTCAACTCCTAGATTTGATGAGCAATTATAAAATGGTTGAAAAAACAAATCTAACTGGCAATAGAAAAATAGGTAAAGGAAAAGCGGATATTTGTCGAGGACTTCGAATGTCATCAAGCACTTTGAAAATTTAACTTTTCATTCTTGTAATTTAAATGAAAAACAAAGTAGACAGATTTTGGAAATTTGCTACAGCATTGCTCCCATATTGAATCCATTATTCTATGCGAGAATAAAGAATTGGGTGGTGGAGTGAAGAATATTTGTGAAGGACTTCAAATGTCATTGGACACTTTGAAGAAACTAGATTTACGTTTTTGTGATTTCAATGAGAAACTTACTACTGAGATTGAATATATTTTAAAACATGGCTGCCAAAATGAAAGATTTATTCTATTTAAAGATATAAAGCTGGATGGAGGAATATTCAAAATTTGGGAATGTCCCCTAAATTCTCTTGGTTTAAAGCTCTGTAACCTTAAATTTATTAATTTTCCAGTCCATCTAGACTTTCCAAGGTTTAGTCTTTCTGGATCAAACCTCAACCTTCAGAATGGGACAAGAACAACTCTAAGAACCTTCACTAGTTATCGCAAGAAGTTTGAAGATGACAGAAAATGGTTCCAAAAGGACAGAAAACGTCCTCAAAATTATAGAAAACCCCTCCCCTTCCGAAATTATAGACAATATCGAAGAAAATGACTGATATATTTAATTAATAAATAATTAATTAATTTCATAACCAAATGAACATAATATCAGCAGCTATGTTTGTCAGCACAAGCTGTTTCCTTATCCTCCCTACTTTGAATAACCCATCAGAGGTTATTAGTCTCCGAACCATTACTCCATCCCTGCCCATATTTTTCGTCGCCCTAAAGTCTTTTTCACCATCATTTGTCCACATCCTGAAGTCATCTTAGTGAGAATCTAGCCTCATCAGCTAAAGATGCTTTATGCTAGTCTAGATTCTGCCTATTGCTTATAACTTTCTTACTTTTTTATATTTCTTGGTCACAAGATCTCTCATATCTTTGTTGAATAAATACAATAAATATGAACAAATATTATTAAAATATAATTAATTTATAAAAATAGAACGCAAAGAATTCAAATCAGCTGCTAGAAAAAAGTTTTGTGGCAGCAAATAATGTTGTTTATCAACCTGAATGTCATGCTTTCAGCTATTATAGAAAACCTCTGTGTCAGCTGCTATACTACTACTATTACTCTGTTGCATATAGAGCAGAACAAAGTTGCAAAAGTAGGACAATTATGCTTGTTTATTAATATTTAACAAACTACAGATGGCGCTTTAACATGAGATGGTGCTTCCTCCCTGCCATATTTCGTTAAGATTACCTTCATTTTGATTTACAAAGCCGGTAAATATTGAACTTGTGTCTTTGTAATTTTAATTTTTATCAAAATTACATGATTTTAGTACAATGTTATATCTATCATTACTTAGATTGATGGTGTTCAAACAGAAAGGTATGAAAGTAGTGATTACAGGATCATCTGGCTTAATGGGAAAAGGAGCATTGCTGCAATGCGTCAAAGACAGTAGAGTGGAAGAAGTGTTAATAATCAACCGAAAGAGCATTGGTTTTAACCATCCGAAGGTGAAGGAAATTTTATTGACGGATATGTTCGAATTGGATTCCATTAAGGAGGAGTTGAAGGGCTACGATGCTTGCTTCTTTTCAATTGGTATTACTGCTTTTCGGGCAAAGGAAGAATATTATCACAAAATGACGTTTGGTCTTACAAAATTGTTTGCCGACGTTCTCTGGCAGCAAAATCCGGATCTGACGTTTTTATATATATCAGCAGAGGGCAGTGATCCTACAGAAAGTAGTGGGTCTTTTTGGAAAGATGCTAGGGGGAAAACTGAAAATTATATCATTCATTCTGGGAAAAAAGGATATGTTTTTCGTTTAGCAGTTATAAAACCGATAGGAGAGGTTAGTTCCAGAACATACGGAGCTGCAGAACCCGTTGTAAAAGTACTCTACCCAGTCTTAAGATGCCTTGCTCCAAATAAGGTAACCACCACCGAAAATATAGGAAAATCCTTCTTAAACATTGTCGAAAAGGGAAATGATATAAAGTTGCTTCAATCAAGAGCAATAAATGCGCTGGCAGCTCAATAAGGCCTAGAATTACGGATAAGTGGCATTTCTCTTGAATGGTTTTTAATGGCTAGATTTTGATGAAAGTTTCCTAACCAATTATTACAAATAAATTACAACTTTTAATGATTTATTTCAATGCAGTCATTGCTGTTCTCACCTCACTGATAATAAACACTTCAAAACAAACAATACCAATCAACAATAAACTAAATTCCAACACACCAATCATTCTTTCACATTTCTCTTTCACAACATACGAAACTAGGACACAGAGGTCGCTGCGTATCATACTACAGATTCCATTTGTGTTTTCCTCTCTTACGTGTATAGGACCAAACAAAAAAAACAAACACAAGCAATTATTAGCTATAGGTCTTTGTAATCGCCACATAGACCTGTTTACTCCAAAGTAGATGTTGTATAAAGTCAAGGCCTAAAATACTCGGACACTATAAATTTTGATAGGCCAATTTTGAAAACACCCCAGAAATGTTATCTTTGTTTTCAATTGGTTTTTTTGTCTAAATTTCCATGAAGAAAGAGTTATATTTATGTAATACTGAAAAAAATTATAGAAAATTATCATATTGTGAAAATTATTAGCAAAATTTTTTTATTAATTTTTATTGTTTTTTTCTTTATTTGGCTGTAAGTCCAAATTAACCGTACATCCGGATTACATCCAGTTTTGCGTTTAAATAGACATCTTAAACTGATATTTTTTTCAACAAAATTAATTTTCCAAGTTAAGTTGATTACTTATTATCTATTTTACCTACTTTAGTTAATTTTTATATCATTTATTTCATTATGGCATGGGGAAAAGAGGTTAGGAACCTGGTAATCCAGAAATATGAAGAATTGGGGAAAGTAAGGGAAACTGCAAGGGCTTTGGGAATGGCATCATCTACAGTTAGCAACATTTTAAGGTATAAGCCACCCAAACAAGGGGTCGTCCAAAGAGACTCACAGAAAGAGATGTAGCAAGAATGAATAGGATTGTGAAGAGACTTAAAAGAAACAAGGAAAGGGTAACTGCTAGGAAGATTTTAAATGAATTAGAGGTAGATGTAGGCCTGAAGACAATTCAGAGAGAGTTGAAATTGCAAAATTTTTGTTATAAACGAATTCGACAAAGAGTTGATCTCACAAGCAATGACTGCAAAAGAAGGAAACAGTATTGTTTAAAAACTATTCGAGATAACTTAGATTGGTCAAGAGTCATATTTACGGATGAGGCAAGGTTTTCATTGAGTGGTCCTGACAACTTCAGGACCTGGACAAATGACAGGGTAAAAGAGATGAGATTAACAAAAAATATGGGCAGAGGTGGAGTAATGGTTTGGGACTGATAACCTCGGATGGTGTGTTTGAGGTATGGAGAGTAAGCAAAAGATTGAATGCCCAAAACTATGCTACATTTGTGGTCGAAGATGTTCTCCCAGTTATAGAAGAAATCTCAGATAAAATGGGGAGAGATTATATCTTCCAGCAGGATAATGCTGGGTGCCATACTGCAAGAGTTACCAGCAGGGCATTCAGGATGAACGGCATACATTCAATTGATTGGCCAGCTAAGAGCCCTGATCTTAGCCCAATAGAAAATGTGTGGCACCTGACCAAAAATTTGGTTTACAATGGGGCACAATTCACATCAGAAGATGAACTATGGGAGAAAATTAAAAACTGTTCCTACAAACTTATAAACAAAAATCCTGACTTGCTACCAAATCTGTATGCTGGAATGGGGGGTAGGATCATTACGTGCATTGAGAAAGAAGGTCACCAAATACAGAAGTAGTAAAAATATTAGTCCCCAGACCATTGTCCAGAATAATGTGACTCACAGCCAAATAAGAAAAAAACTTATGAAAATATACACTATATAAAAATGAAAAAAATTATGTAAAAACTTATCTAAATACTATTTGATAGAAATTTCTATGTAGATCCAAGTTTCGCCTAATATTTCATTGCTAAAAAATAGAAAAAAAAATCTTTTTTGATCAAGAAAAAGATTTTTAATCTTTGGCCTATCAAAATTTACGGTGTCCGCGGTATTTTAGACCTTCACTTTATAACTAGAGTTAATTTTTTTATGAAGTCTTAAGTTTTTATTATTCAATAAATGTGACAATAATTTTATATTCTTTTTAAAATTTATATTTTAGAAGTTCATTATACTATTCATTTTAACATTCCTTTAAACTACTCACCCAGATTAAAGCATTTATCTTGATTTTCATCACTTAAATCTATACATTTGATAAATTTATCACATAATTCCCATTTTTGTACACATTCAACTGCATTTACAAGAGAGAAAAATATCTCAAGAACAAATACAAGCCAAATTTACATGCCAGTGTCACTGTTCTATACTTGGACCAGAGATTGATGTATAAATTCAATTAGGAAAATAACCCAATAAGTTACCAACTGTACCTGGAACCTTTAAAATTGTCAATCAGCCATTCAAGTNAAATTCTTCCATATTGAAAACCAAAAGTATGGCATAAATTCATTATATTTCGGAATCTTAGTGATTCATAAGATGGCTGATACCAAATATTTTTGTAAAATATTTGTAAATTTCCAATAAAATTAGTATAATTATGATTTTCCCCAAAATCTAAAATATTTGGTTCAGTGTTGAAAATTCTGTATTGATAATCTATATAAACAAATATAATAATAATAATACTCTATCTATATATCAAAATTAGAGAAACAAGTAAAACCTGTGAAGTTTTTCTCTTCACACCTTACTGCTAATCCATAAAAACCAGAGCCACGAAGCATTGTTTCACAGCTGCCCAAATCATTTATAGATAGACTGCAATCTTTTAAACTATACAATACATTTTTTTGTTTCAGAAGATTAACATCAGAGCAAATTTCAGGTGACTATAAAATTCAAAGGATATATCAATATTTACGTAATTACCATTTGATATGTAATTACTGTATCCGGTACTGGGAAAACTTGAAATATAGGATTGAGTATTTTATTTTGATGCCAACACACAAGTAAAGCTACTTTTTCAATATTTTCAGAAAGGTCAAATCCTAAAGCAGTAGTACCAAATGATTTGGATTTTGCTATAAAAGTCGTGTCAGAATGAATCACATTTTTATAAAATATTTTATGCAAGAAATCTGGTGCTTGTTCAATCTTAAAATCTGAAATTTATGATAAAAACAATATTACCAAAGCTTCTACTATGATTTTTAAGAGTGATTTACCATTAATTTCTGGAAAAAAGCATGTAAATCGTTTAATATTCATGCTAGAGCTACTTCTTAGATTATATGTATAATTTTTATAGATTATAACTATATATTTAGCATTGTATGTAGTTGAATCTTTTGTGAAAAAGAGTACTTTTGTACATAAACTACTCTTCATTTCCATACTCTCTGGATACAATTTAAATGTTGTTTTCAATTTTCTCATGAATATTGTCAATTGCAATCTTTGAAAGTAAAAATCAATCAAATTTATCACACCAGCAAACATAACTGTAGGGGGTTTAAACAAATAATGATTTAAAATCCATGCTAAAATCATAACAAATTGAAATAATAGTTAATGGGATTGAGAGAAAATGTGTCAATAGATTCAAGTGTAAGATCAAATTTGGAGCATTTTAGGGGATTAGGAAAGTTAAATTTTAATTTGTTTCGGGTCATGTTGGGGTTGAAATGAAAACAATCTTGTTAACTATTGAGTACTGGTAAAGGTGAGACTTCAAAAAAGACAACATTTTCTCCCCAATCCAAAATTAACTTACAAGGTTCAGTATATTTGTAACATTTTAAACAAATAAGATTTTCACTACTTGTTAAAGAATCAATTGTATATCTATGGATATTACTCATTCAAAAAATATATTTTATTACATATTTTGTTTATATCGATGAGAAATTAGAAAAAAGTTGATATTTCAGACGAAAACTACTTTTGAAAAAGTGTTTAATGATAGAATTTATTCAATTCAGCAGTGAGTTATGAATTCCTTTAAGAATATTCTTAAAAATTTTTCTAATTTTAAAAAACAAAAAACTGTTTGCTCACTTACACTTGAATATCAAGTTTTTCTTTATGCCTGAGATAAACTGTTCCCCTTGTTCCTGAATGAAAATTTTTAGACTTTATAATCTATTGATTTAGCCAACAGTACATCCACGTATACAAAATGTAGTAAAACTGTACCTGAGTGTAACCCCCCTAATGATTATGGCTTCACCTGCTATCTATACATACCTTGATGTTGGCAGATTTGTGTAATACTGTGTATTTCATCGTAGTTCATTGAATTGCAAACATGATTCAAATTGTTTTCAAAAATATCAGATGAATATCCAATAGCTTCTGTCCAATTTTTGAAATTTAGTTTTAATATTCCATATATAGAATATTTGTCTTCTGTTAATGGTTTTATCAAAAATCTTGCTTGTTTCTCATTCAATAGACTTTTTGATAAAATATGTTTACTTGGGCATTTTTCCAGAGAAGTAATGATGAAAAAATGAAAGATAAAAATAGAGGACAGAGTTAGCATTATTCAAAAGATATTTCTTTATTAATTACATATTTTTAGATTTATATTTGCATAAAATAGAGATGGGCAATATTAGAAAATATGTTCATTAACAATCTTCATTTCATATCAAATTTTACATGTTTTTACTATCAAATTTCATGTTGTCTATTTTATAATAAAAGAAAACTTGGACAAAACGTCCAACAGTCATACAACTATTATATAATGAGAACTGGAGGGTGATTAATCAATTCATTGCCAACATTGGACAAATCAAGGAAGAGAATCTTACTGAATTCATCTGCTCTAGTTGTGATGTCCATGGACGGCGTAACCTTGGAATTTATGGAGAATTATCAAGTCCCTCTACAAAGAGTTATGAGTGGAGGTCTTGGGAACTATTAAAGATACCATTGTTTGCAATTAATTTTTTACCTTTTACTTTTAAATATATCAATTTTGTGGAATGTTCACAACAGTAGCCAATTAATATATTGGAAGGAACTTAGAATTGATCTAGGTTTTCATGTGGCACATGTTATAACAGTACTGATTGATTTAAACCTGGAATACCACGCGGCAGTACTAAAAATTCATAATATTTGCTTGTGAACAATTTTTGAAGTTCTTCACAAATCTTCAATTTTCCATCACATGATTATAAATAAAGCCATTCCAATGTATTTTTAGAGTTTTGAAGTGCCTCAATATTTCACTCCCCATTTCTACATTTCCTCTCAAATCTCTTATTTTTATATTTGAACATTATTTTAGTAAATCTCCAATTGCTTTAGTTTGTTTGACATTTAAATTGCAGAGCTGTGAATAGAGCTCTTCCAGATAAATAGTTTAGTAGTTGAATGCTATAAAAAAGACTTGACCCAAAATGAGAAGCAAATTTCTCACATTTGAAGATTGATTGCTACTCTGTCCAATACAACCTAAAGAAGTGAATGAAACATTATCCGATGAGAGACAGATGCAAATCTGATCACTCCAAAAAGATAGCCAATTTTTCTGCAAAGAAGATTCAATGCAAGTATGGTCAGAAAATTTAAACGATGAAAAAAGGTCACTGAATTGGCAAAGCTAGCGTCCAACAGAAGGGCGCGCCACTAATTACATTATGAAGTTGATCAACCTCCCACTGCATGAAGTGTATTAATTCCTTCAGTTAGGCTTATTTCTTTTAAAATTATGCTTATTGTAATCTATATTAAGGCAGCATTTCTTAACAGGGTTTAATTTTAGGGTGAAATGTAGTTTACATTTTATTCTATTGAAGATGCCAATTGAAAACAAAACACTAGATAAGATCGTTTAACAACTGGCAATTTTGAATTTAACTTATAACTTTCAACCTCTCATTTTACCAAAGACAAGTTCAAAAGTCATTCAGATAATCATTATCTTTAATATACTTTCAGTTTTTCTACAATCATTCGATGTGTAATTTTGAGAGTCTAAAGGCTAAATTACCGCTTAATTCTGTGATTTTTGTCAAGTAATTTTCTCTCTGTTTGTTTGTAATCATTTGTGATTTTTAATAGTGTTCTAATTAGGAATTACAGGAAACATTTAAAATCTACTTTACTAATAGGTCTCAGCAGATCTGAAAAAAGATATAGAATTGTTAATGGCTGTATACACCAACCTCTTTTCATTATGAAATTGTTGACATTGCTAAGAAATAAAATATACTACATTTGCCTCTGTTCATTAATTATAGACGATTTAGATAATGCTTTCCATTACTCCTACTTCAGCATGCATGATAAAACTGGAATGCTTAATTAGATATTGTATCATAAATATTAATAATAAACTCTGCCATCTTTTGCTTTCATAAGATTCTTTATGCAAAGAAGAGAAATAAATTTGAAAGATGAATATATCTGAAATTGGTTTTCTTGTTTTAGCTGATCTAAATAAGTTTCAAGAAACTGCTTGCATGACACTACTTATGGTTATATTAATATTTGGCTTGATACTCTCCAGTATAGTTATCTTCTTATTCCTAAAATTCGAATCTGTTAGAAAGTCATGTGGTTATTTTATATTTTGTACAATGATAAATCATGTTTTATTAACATTGTGGTTTCTTTTCATTCATCTTAGTATGTTTCTTGGAAGTTTTAAAAGAATATCACCAGTTTTTTGTGTACTTATGATTACAATTCCTAGTTGTGCAAATATTCTAGCTCAGGTTAATTTGTTAGGCGTATTTGTAACAAGATATTTTTCCATACGTTTTCCATTTAAATTCAATTACTTTTGTTTTTCAAAGATACAGATTTTTGCAACAATTTGTGTAAATATATTTGGTCTTGTTGGTTCATCCATGCCTTTATTGTTACCAAGTGAGAAATCCCATATATGTTTTGGTTATATTTCAACAGAAAGCACCCCTTTGATTATATTACTCGTATTCTATTTTGGGCCAATTATACCATCTTTAATATTTCATTTTCTTTTGTTAAAGTTAGCTAGGAAGCATGCAAGATCTATGCAAATGCAGATGAATACTGTTCAATCTGTATCAGCATCTTCAAAAGCTACACTATATAAACTAATGTTAGTTTTCATATTATGGTCGTGTTATCTATATCTACTTAAGGATATTACTTTAAATCAATATGTAATATCTGGTAGAAAAGCAGTTTTGGTAGAGCTTTGTATAATTTCTCCAACAGTTATTAATTCACTTATAGTACTCATAAGCAATTCTCATATAAAGCTAATCTTCAAGAACCATTTCAAGTTAAAGATATTTCCTAAAACTGATAATAGCTTCTCCAATAATAGAAATAGAGCTATTTTAATGTGAACACAAGGCTAGATTTAATCATCGCTAAGTATATCTATAAATCTTTATTTTTTTTTGCTCTAACTATCACTGCCAACCAAGAATAAATACTATAAATACGGCTGTTTTTCAAGAGTTCTTTATATGTCTTTGCATATTGTTTAAACTCTAATTGTATTGGATTTAAATTAATTTTAAGTCAGCTGAACCAAAGTGGAGATTGTTTGAATTTGTTGTACTCAATAACTTGGACATGTTCTTTTAATGAACAATACCTGTATATACTTTCTAGATTCTTACATATGGATTTTTTTCAATTGTCTTTTAAATATTTATTTATGTTTGTGTGAATATTTAAATTTGGTGAATTTTCAATCTGGAATTATATTTCCCAGTTTGGTTAGAAGATTTTTCAAACATTTTCGCTATTTTTCCTATAGATAACAAAAAAACACATTCTACACATACACTTGTTCTCCTCTGGTAAGTATAGTAGTTAAGAAAGCCAAATTATATTTCAATCAGTCCTGATAAATTTATTAAAATATTCACCTTCTGATACACAGAGAACAAACCAGCTGTGAAGCATCTAATTTGTTAAAATTGCTCACCTAAAGAAGGGGTAATTATAGCACCCCGAAAATGTGTCTAGTGACTTTAAAATGTTCTGCAGTCTAAAATTAATCAAGTAAAGTGAACATTCAATAAATACAATAAAACATCATTATTAATATATATTGCTATATTTACAGGAAGGTAATGTTCTCAACCATATCTCTTATCATTTGTTCTTGTCGTTCACATGGATAATGATAGCGCATTCGATAAATTCGTTTTTAAGCCTAAGCTCCAATATCTCACACAACTAAAACATTGGGCAGTCTAAAAGTCTATTACACTTTAAAAATACAGTATGTTGATTGCTGAAAATGTTATTTTTTATGATATTACTAGTATAACAATACTAATAGAGTTATATTGAACAAAAGTAATTTTCAATCCACCTCTATTTGAACAAGTAAGACTTGTAACTGCATTTTTTTATTATCTGTGATGATATTTGATATCCAACCCTTATCTAATATGTTATTGGATGTGTAAAAACCATTTAGTTCATTTTATCAATTCATGTTTTATAAAATATGCAGACAATTAAGCTAGCAATATCCTATCATTAATTGGTTAATTATTCTAATTTGCCAAATTAGTCATCTAATTTCATGTCCACTTTTTTCATAAGCTAACTTGATATTCTAATGTCTGCGAAACACAAAAACTGCTGTAGTATTGTTTATAAACATCGAACTGACTTATATCCTAAACATTTTCAACAATCTACCTGGCTTCCTTTACAATTTTTTTATTATTTTAAATTTAGAAATTACAGTTATAGACTCTGATAGTTGTCTTTTTGAAATTTTATATGAAATATTTTGATATTTCTCTTCAATAAAAGAAAACCATTGGAGAAAACAGGATTTTTGAATGAATGGAATCCTTTTCAAAGGGGCCGACAGAAAACGTGCCCAAGTAAGATTTTTGAAAGCAACATTTCGGAATTATTAAAAAGAGTAAAGTAGGTATTGATTGGTAGTTAAGGGGTTCCGTCTAAAGGTTAGGGGTAAGTTAAGAAGTTAGGGAGAGACAAGGGCTTGGATAGGGTAAGGGTTAAACTATGCATTTGGGGACGTTTTTTGTTATATCCCTTTTCAAAAGTTTTAATGCTGTAGGGGCTAAATCTTTAGTAGAAACTTTTCAAGTTTGTTCTTCTTTAGAAAATGTTAATTTATCGTCAAATAAGAAAATGGAAAACGAATTTGAAATGATTTGCAAAGGACTGAAATCTTCAAAAACATTGAAGAAAATTAACCTTTGTTCCTGTGCGATAGATGCTGAAAAAGCCAAATGTTTAAGAGAAACCCTTCAACTTTGTTCTTCTTCGAAAAGCATTCATTTATCTATAAATTAAAAAATTGAAAGTAACTTGTGAAAGGTTAAAATTCTCTTCAAATGCTTTGAAGACGTGGTTTCAAAATGATTTGTGAAGGACTAAAATCCTCTTCAAAAACTTTAAAGCAAATTGAATTTCAATACTGAGATATAAATCCTGAACAAGCTAAATGGTTCATCGAAATTTTTATGTTTTGCTCTTCCTTAGAAAGAATTCATTTGGCTTCAAAAAGATATTTGGAAAATGGCTTTGAAATGATGACTGACATCATCCTCACAATCTTAGAAGGAAATTGATTTTTATGATTGATTTAAATGCGGGGAAAGCTGAATATTCAGGAAGACTATTTTAACTGTGTTCCTGCTTAGAAAACATTAATTTCACCAAGAATAATAGAATGGGAAACGGATTTAAAACAATTTGTGAAGGACTAACATCGTCTTTGAAAACTTTGAAGCAAATTTCTTATCATACTTGTGGTCTAGAAGCTGAAAAAGCCGAATGTTTAGGAGAACTATCTCAAGCTTACCCTTCTCTAGATAATATTGATTCATCTTCAAATAGATATATGGAAGAAGGATTCAAAAGAATTTCTGAAAGGCTGAAATTCTCTTCAAAAACTTTAAAACAAATTGATGTTCATTCCTGTAATTTAAATACTGAGCAAGCTCAATGGTTAGAAGATGTTGCTTTCAAAAATCTCACTTGGGGACGTTTTCTGTCGGCCCCGAGGTTCTTTCTGATGGTTGCTACATAACCATAAGATTTTTCTATTGTTTATTTATGATCAATTATTTTAGCAATTGTTTCCAATAAAGAGAGATAACTATCTCAGGGCTATTCATTTTTCTTCCATGTTTTTAGCTGTAATTGCTCAATGGAATCTTGTCCTTTCTTACTTTTAAAGATAATCAATGGAATTGACGTATAAAAGAGAATAGCATACATTATAGCCAAATAGGCTGAACATTCTGTAATAAATTTTTTTCCTTCTTCACTTTCAATTGGAACCTTCCAGTTAATACTTTAATGATTTTCAGGTAGATGCCACCCCGACACGACAAAAAAATATATATTTTTATTTAACAATTTGTTATAAAAAGCTTTAAACCGACCTGATCGTTCTCAACGTTTAAAGACTCTATAACATATCTTCAAAAACTAGCAATTTACATCTTTAAATCATATTAGGCTTCAACTGGTATACTGTGAAATACTATCCAATAATAATACATGTTACTAATACTTGTGGTCAGGCTATCTTAACTATAATAAAGAGAGAAAAGATTGTTTTAAAAGCATTTCAGAAGGTTTCTATTTTGACAAATCAACTTAGTTATATCTGTGATTTTATCATCTCCTTCTAATTTCATTGTAGGAATTGGATTTAAGTGAGGATTAAGTGTTCTTAAATTCCGTTTAGCAGCTTGTAATGGATGCGACAGAAAACGTTCACAAATGCATGGTTTTACCCTAATCCTAACCTAACCCTTGTCTTTTCCTAACATCTTTAGTTACCCCTAACCCTTTGATGAAACCCCCCTGACTACAAATGAATAGCTACTTCAGTCCTCCTAGCCATTTTTCAATCCGAAATATTGCTTTTAAATATCTGACTTGGGACGTTTTCTGTCGACCCCACGTGTAATAAGTCATTTATATTTAACGTTATACATTTGCCAGGATGTGCTTCTTTAAATTTCAATATTTTAATGATCTTTTTGAAAAATTAATTTTACGCGTTTGTAAATGGGATAAAATATATAAAAATGACTGGGAGAAAGCTCTTAGTCCTAGCAGAACTATAAACCTATGCATTGAACTATTTAAGGTAGAAGGTAGCAAGTAAAAACTAAATCAGAAAGCAAAACGAGAGAATCTTTTTATTTTTTAATCAAAAATTCTAAAAAAGACTTTGCTAAATTCACAGCTTGAATAAATATTTTAGCTAACAATGAAACCTTGTTTTAGTGAATCCCGCTTAAATATCGTAAAATGCTTGATTTGTTGTGTCTATAACACTGTAAACTAGAAATAATAGAAGAGAATTTGTTAAAGAAAAATTGTTTTACTATATTTATTGATAAAAAGAAGGTAGAATAATATTTCCCCTTGAATTCATATCAAATATTTCTCCTTCAAAATGTTCACCATTGGAATAATTTATTTTTTTATCAATCTTTGTTTGCTTAAGCCTTTTCATTCAGGTAAACGTTTACAGTTTTAACACTTGTAAAAATGTACTTGCTTTAATGAAGAGTTAGGGTTTTTTATGAATATTTTTGAAATCAGTTCAAATTCTCCTAGAATGATTCAAACTTTAAATGAAACATTGGTATTTTTATATTAAAATAATAGCATTATCAGAAGAGAGCCAAAATGCTCTTTTATCTATATGAAAACAAAACACTGCTTCCCAAGTTCATTAAATTACGCCAAAATAGTAGAGATTCCTTTTATCATTAATATTGCTTAATTAGATTGTCCATTTTTAACATATTCAAATTTCCCAACATAATATATTTGCTCTTTTCAACATTTTATAAAAAATAATAAAAATAACGGATACGACAGAAAACGTCCCCAAATTCATGGTTTAACCCTAACCCTAACCTAGCCCTTGTCTCTCTCTAACCTTTTTGATTACCCCTAACCCTTAGATGGAACACCCCTAACTACAAATCAAAAGGTACTTTACCCCTGCTAACCATTATTCAATCCGAAATGTTGCTTTCAAAAATCTCACTTGGGGACGTTTTCTGTCGGCCCCAAAAATAACAAATTCCATGCTTTTAAACGTAAAAGAAATATGGCAATTGATTGGAAATAGTCAAAATATAGAAACTGTCTATTTTTAGAATCAAATTTTCAGCTGTGGAACAAAGTTCATGTGAATAATGATTCAGAGTTAAAAAAGTAAAATTCTATTGCAGTTAATTAAATTATTCATAAGA
Organism: Dimorphilus gyrociliatus; assembly: GCA_904063045.1. Lineage (NCBI taxonomy): Eukaryota > Metazoa > Annelida > Polychaeta > Dinophilidae > Dimorphilus > Dimorphilus gyrociliatus. Next base: position 109,604 of record CAJFCJ010000106.1, read on the forward strand.
TATTGTTTACATACCACTACAATGTCACCTTGTTGAAGTTACATTTTGAAAGAATGGACATTCTCCAAGATTTTCTTTGTTCTCAGCAATTAGCTAACTTTGTCTTAGAATGTATAAGTAATCTTATAAAGAGATCAATAAATGTTGATCAATAACTACATTATTTGTCTGGAATTAAATATACAGTAATGCTATATTGCCTAAAATGATCTGAAATATAATTTTGTAAGTACTCTGAAAATATGGTAGGCCTAAAATTTATTTATTATAGTAGTTTCTTGTTTTTAATGATGTTATTTTTGATGAAATGAGATGCAACAGAAAGTATGCACAAATGTGTTTCTTTTTTATCATAATCTAGCATTTTTCTCTGCCTTTCTCATACTTACATTTGTTACAGTTATTTTCTTTATCATAATAATCATATGTAGAATTAATCAAAGCTTCATCTTTTCGTGACATATAATTAGTACGACAACTTTTAGATTTAGAATTATAGTTCACTGATCTGTGTTTGTTTAGTGGAATGTTATTTTTCTAATTAAGTATTAAGTATGTTTTAAGTTTTTAAATACCTGCAAAGTTCGCTATTGTCACATAATTTGAGACAATCTTGCAATGTCTTATCATTAAAATCACCTAATTGCTGATCATATATTTCCTTATGTTGTATTTTTTCATAGAAGCAATCTAATATTTTTAATATATATTATAGGATATTCAAATTAAACAATGTTCCGAACTTGCCACAATTTTCCTCTTTTCTGTGAATGTAATATGAAGAAGCAAAGATTAATGAACTATTTCCACTAGCAACATTTAGAAAAATGCACTTAGTATGAAGTTTGTTTTGAAGAAATGATCTTTGAAGAGAAAAAATTAGAAATTAAAATGAATAAATCAATTGAAAGTAGAACTTGACAAATACTTGCAATTTCTCAAATGATTACAAATTCTAACACATACCTCCACATTTATATTAACCTGTGAAATTGTATACTTTACTAAATCTGATGCTTCCAATGATCTATCAGAAATAACTTGATATGAGCAGCCTATTTTAGGAGGAAAATTGTTGTAAATATTTGCATATTTAACATTTGATCACTACAAACCTTTACTTTTCAAATAGTATATTTTAATCAAGAGAAATAATAAAAATAAAAAATTCATTCTTTTCCCAATTCGGCAGATTTTTCGACAAAATGTGTACTGCTAAAACTGAGTTGAATATAACATTTAAATACTTTTTTGGTTTCAAAGACATGCATTTTTAATTATCATTTTAAATGCCACTTACTTTTTTATTGTTAAAAAAATAAAGAATAATGAAAGAATTCCTTTAAAACAAAATTACTGTTAGTTGAGTAAAATTTACTGAATTATTAATTGATGGATTTTCCCAAGAATTGCAAAATTGCAGATTAGAAAACAATAGAAGATATAGTAGAGCGAAAATTTTTTACAGCAGCCATATTTAATTTAAATAATAAACATCAAGAATATTGTTCCGCTAAGTAGAGGTTATCAATATGAAATCAATAGAACATGCGATGATGATTATGGAAATTTCGTTGCTCCTTTTTGCATTGTTCATGAAATTGGACTAACACTCAATAAAAAACTATGAGCATATGTAAACATTATTCATTCTCAACTGGTGAAATTAATAACAAAGCTCTCCCATCTAAATGACAATAGCCCTAGATATTGATCTATAAGTGTTCACAATTTTATAATTAAAACAGTGTCTTAATTTTCTATATTATCGATATTATTATCGAGATATTGATTAAGAATAATAATTGACAATCAAATATTTATTAAATATCATCATAGAAGTCAATCATTATTTAATACAGTCAGAATAACACTTCCTAGACATTTTCTGTAGATTCAATTATAAGATAATTTGGCTTTTGCTATCAAATGAGTATGTCAGTCGAAAAACTTGTTGTTGGACATTAATCTTAAGCCTATACACTGTGACAAGCTTATTAGAACTGAGTTTAAAAATAAATTTAACTTATTCAATACAGATCTTTATATGGAGAAGGGTACAATATTTTTTGGATTCTCACAGACAAAAAAAACATTAAAGTGGATTGAATTATTAAGTGACAATGCAACAGCTTCCTTGGATGGCTAGTGCCCTATTATAATACTGTATATCTGCCTTATAAAACTACACATACATTTGCTATTTCTAGTCTACATTGCATTCACCAAGCGGAGCAAAAAAAGGTGACTGCATTACAGCCAAATATATAGCATAATCCAAACCTCTGGCATCGGTGGTTGGCAAACTCAAACGCAAACTATCTGAACCAATCTCTAATATGATGAAACACACTAAAAATAATCCAGTATATAATTATCTATCAAAAGTTGCCCCTAAGGAACTAACACAGCAGCAAATAAACATCTGATTAATAAGAATGAAAACAATTGTCATCATCTAGACACTCTTGTATCATATCGTCTGAATATTGTAACATTTCATGGTTAGAGAGGTGGCTCCATATAACACAACAACACATTGAAGCACAAAAAATAGACTCGTAAAGTGAGAAACATCACACATCAACCCTGCTCCAAAAAAAAGAACATTCTGGAATTTTACCCTGTGCTATGAGGAAATTTGAAAAGATGTCCCTGTAGATGAAGGCATGAGAACAGAAAACGTCTCCAAATTCCTGCTTTTACCCTAACCCAACCCAGCCATTGGCTGTACGTAACCTTTTCCATTACCTCTAACTCTTGGAGGAAACCATTCTAAGTACAAATCAATTGCTATCTTCTTCTTCCTAACCATTTTTCATTCCACAATCTAGCCTAGAAATTTCTCATTTGTGGACATTTTCTGTCGAGAGCCTCATCTCCATTGCCCAGCCAAGATGACTTATTATATTAGCCTCATTATGTATTATATTCTTTTTTCTGACAGATGTATGGTTTTACTCTAACTTTCAAGTGGTGTATTAGGCTTCAAGTACAAATTAATTGAACCTTTTTGTCTCCTATACATTTTTCAACACAATTTTTTCCTTGAAGGTTCCATGCTCTTCCTTAAGTTGTACTGCAATGAGCTCTTTTGATATTTCTACTTGGTTTAGACCATTGCTGAATACATTTAAGGAAGGAAAGAACTTTTAAGAAAGCTTTTTGTGCTCCTATGTATAATAATAAGCCCAGACGTTTATGAAAAGCACATTAATGTATAGTATGAAATTGAATATATAATCCGTATTGCACTTGCACGTCAAAGTTGTTTACGCAATCAGAATCATAATTTATTTAGTATTTTCCTAATAAATTTTCCAAATATCTTTGCATGAACCGTTAAAACTGTGCTTGCTTTTTTAAGCCCATTTGAATTGAGCGGACTACGTTTAATCTTTTACATATTGCAGCAGCTATTTTCAAAATGTTATAAACATTTATAATTCTCTTTTCGTCTGTCTCCAATCCTCTGCATTTCTGTATGACGTCGAATAAAATCCATTTTCTTCCATTCTAACTAGAAACATTCTTTTTACTGTTGGATTGTAAAAGTCAAATTGTTCGATGACAAAAGATTTCGTCCATACCAAGAGTGAGTTTATGTCCCATTTCTGGAGATTTCGTCCAAATTTTAAAAATTTCATAAAATATACCATTCTAACCCTATCCCTAATCCCAAGATTTTACCTAACCCTAGCCTAAACTAGCCTATCCTAACCCTAAAACTAACCAAGGCCTAAAATTGAACGAAATCTCCAGCTTTCAAAAATCAATTTTTCTGTTGTCTTATGCTAAAGGAAGACAAAAGCAAGCATTTAATATCATATTTGGGAGCTGAACAATAATTTTCCATCAAATTACATACAAAATTTCAATCAATAAGTTTAGAAATTAAGCAACAAATATTTGGGACGAAATTTCCAGACACCAGATTGTTCTACTTTCTCAGTGAAAGTTAACAATTTGATCTTCTGTTTCTTGTAAAGATATCATCATTATCATCATAATTAAAAGTAGGGTTAACCCGCTTACATTTTATCGACCTTTAACAGCCTATTTTTCATTGTATTTCTCAAGAATGTGGCTGTGCAATATAAATATTTAGTAGTGAATTTAGTAAGTGAAATAATATAATAATCCAAGGATAGTAATTCATAGGATAATAGGATAATAATGTAATTCAAATATAGAAATATGATTTCAATAAATTCTCCAATTTTCCTAATTCCCTTACAATATTAATTTATATAAATTTACAACTGGCAATCTTCAATGGTTGCAAATTGGTTAGAGATTTAAATAATTCATTGTTAATTGTCTTTAAATTCATTCTACTTAAATTCAAATTATCAATTTGAAAGAAGAGAGAAAATATATTTTTCGGCTTTGTTGCAAATGGATTGTGACTAAAATCAAAGTATTAAACCATTAAGAAGCTTCTGATAGATTGACATTAGTCAAATAAAGAACAAGGTAAAATTTGGGGGACTTTGAAAAATGAAGCTTTGTAATAATGATGTTGTAGCTGTTCTATATTTTTTAGGTTAGTCAAAGACAACTGTGCTATAAATATAAAATTTTGCATGTAACAGCATTTTTGCCAACATTTAGAGCAAATGTCCACAAATTCAGTTTTCTCTTAGTGGTAAAATAGAAAACCCCATACATGGCACAAACATTATGACCTTGTGATTTTTTTTTTACACTTTGACAGATAGACTAAATTTCTTATATAAACATTATTTAATACAGTGTTCAGAAGGGGGTTGATGGAAAACGTCCACAAACCAGATTTTTTGAGGTTAGGTTTTGGGTTAAAAAATGGTTAGGAGGAAAAAGATAGCCATTGATTTGTAGTTAGGGGCATACCATCTCAGGATTAGGGCTATTCAGAATGGTTAGGCAAACCCAATGGGTAGGCTAGGGCTAGGGTAAAAGCACAGTTTTGTGGACGTTCTCCATGACAGGCGTTCAGAATGCCATCTGTTTCATATAGTTACGAAAGGTTTTGCTGTAGTTTTAAATAATTTATGATTCAAGAAATACCATTTCAGTTGTCATTCAAAATGTAAAATTGTGATTCTCATCTCAGAGTTTACATTCACACACAGGAAAAATTAGGAGGGGAAATTGATGAAATGAAAATTGACAAACTGTCCCTTAAAGGAGACCAAACTGCCACTGAACCATTAAAAGTGATGAAAAACAATTTTCTAAAGCTTGATCAAAACAAAATACCATGCAACTCTAAAATTACGATTATAACAGTTGTTAGCTTGGTTTTCTAACGTTTTGTTTGTAAGTAATGACTCAGAAATAATCAATGCATATTCAATTGTATCAAAAGCACTGCCATTTTGCAGATAGTTTTCATATAAAACTTTGGACAAATTCATGTAAACCTCAGATTGGAGGTTCTATATGGACAAGTTCTTTAGTCAACTGATTAAATGTTTTTGGGTAATAAGGGGTGATTATTTAACAAGTTACAAACAGTTGCTGGGTTTGTAAATAATCAATCACCTGGCGAGTTCTTTAGATTTCCATATAAAACCGCATATTCTCCTTTCTTTTTTAAATTCTTATAATATCCTATTGGGATAGTTCAAAATGTTTTAGGGACATTTACAGATAATTTTTTGATGTATTTTTCATAAACTAATCTATTATTATCATTTTGAGTCTTCATATAGAAAATCTAAAATAGTTGAAATGATATGGATATATGAAAAGAATGAATTGATTTAGTGTAGTAGTAGTTCATATAAAAGAGGCCACCTTACTCCGTTTCCCTTTTAATTCACTTTTAATTGAACAGAGATATAATCTTACCAATAATATCTTGCAAGTCGCAAACAACCCTCCAACTATAATTCATAGAATTTAACATTTGAAAATTGATATTATCGCGGTTATTAATATAACTAAAATGCTTTGTCGAAACGGTAAATTGTACAATGTTAATTTTGAAAAATTGCGAGTTTTAGGAAAGTACTAAGACATATCGAATCCCTTAATTGAGTATTATACATCTGCAAAAGTCAATACTGTTACGCAAAAATTATGATTTACGATTTACCAAATAATGAATATTGCGTAATATAATACAAAATTTTCACTCAAGACAATAACTAGTTTTACAAGAGATTCCTTTACCACTGTCTCAAACTTCACCTAACCTTTTTCAATAGCCCTAAGCTTTAGATGTACAAATTATTAGGTTTCCTATTCTTCTCCGCCATTTTTCGGTTAAAACTCTAACCTTCAAATATCCTATAATCAACATCTCAAACCTCTCATAACTTAATAATTTTTTCTAGAAACTAAAGTAGGAGAGAGAAAGACAGATAGCTTAATTCAAAGATAAACTTATTAAAAAGTCATTTATAGCAACAAAGTTGCTTGTTTTCTGAATACTTTTATATTTAAAAATAATTTCAATTTAAAAGTCTTTTTTTCAAATTCAAAATACATTGAATAAATTTACCAAAAGCGTAAATATCAATAATTTCAGTTGAATCAGAAAAAATTCTAAAACTTTTCCAACAAACATAGAATTTTCTTTTATTTTCCTAACAAAAAAGTAAGTTAGATTATAATAAAATATTTAAGAGAGGAAGAGAGCTGTTATCTTATTTTACATTATAAATAATATTTTCCAAGGATAATAATCCTCTAAATGTTATGAAGTTTGAGTGTAAAAAGCAACAGGCAATCGAAACTGCTTTGATACATTGAAAGTAGTTCAGTTCTTTAAATAAATAATTTTCAACTAAAGAAGATGATGATGCTTGATAGTTTTGTAAATAGCATATATGATAATCATCATAATCATTTAAACAGGAAATAACTTGTTTAAAGATAAATAAATAGAAATTTGTACATATTTTATGTAGATATTTTATGGTCTACTTACATTTTTTTCTTGTCGAATATTCAATTTCCAGTTTATTCCTTTTCCTGTGACAAGCAGCAACTTGAACATCAAGGCGGAGAAAAAAAGAAATCTTACCCTCTCTGTAATAGCTGATTTATTTGCTTATGTAATAGCTATAGATAGAAGATAAGGTAAAGATTAATGGATTTAACACCGAATTATTTGGAATAAAAAATATAACAAGTAGAATTTTGACATTAGCTTGTACTGTAAGTTCTTTAAATGTTGAAAATATTACTGAAAACAGATGAAAAATGGTTGTGTTCAAGAATGAAATTTTAAAAACAACTCTTATTTAACCTAAAAGTGAAAGTGGAAACCAACAAATTACATTTGTAGAAATGGTTAGAAGAAATGATTTTTTAATTCTT
>CAJFCJ010000107.1:0-18231 GCA_904063045.1 Dimorphilus gyrociliatus
GAAAAAAGACAAAAGCGAGTTCGCCTAGTGCAAGAATTATGACCGCTTTATTTTTTCATGATTAGGTTTACGAGAGGTAAATAAAACTATAACAAAAGTTGGAGAGGAATTCGAGTAGGAGTGGGAGTGAATTAAAAAAAAACTCTAATAGAGCGTCAGTGGAAAGAGAAAACGCGATAAGGGGACGGATAAGAAGAGGGAGGAAAGGGAAGAGGATTAACGGGAAAAGGATCATTTTCTTGAAAAGAGAAGAGAAGATGGAAAGCAAAGGAAAAAGAAAAAGACTGGAGAGAAAAGAAAAAAATTGTCATCGTTCTAGTTTGGGTCGAAGATTTTATTTTCACGCTTCGTCAGGTCGATTTAGTCGGGAAAAAATGTGGCTTTAAAGTGAAATTTTGTACGTTTTATTCGGGAGGAGACTGAAATAAATACTATCGCTTCCGATTTATTCAAAGCTTATAAAGCGTAAAAAAATTATATGCATGAGTCATCATCTGCTCGATTTTGTTTTCTAACAATTTCTACATGATCCTACTCGCCAATAAAACATTTATTCAAAATCTTTTACTTTCTTTTATGCTAATCCTCTTTTCTTCTATCTTCTCTCTTCTTCTTCTTCAAGCTATTTTTATTATTACTAGTAGTAGTAGTTTTTTATTTGTCCGATCGTTCTCGTTTCCTTCCTTTCTTCCTAGTCCCCTCCCCGCTCGCCCGTATTCTTTTTATTATTTTATTATACAGTAGTCGGCGCATACACTAGCGTTCGCTTCAATTGTTTCTTCTTGAATCTTGTTCGTGCTGATAATCTTCTAAAAATATCCACTACAAACTATACTTGTGCAGTTTATATATACATTGAAATGTTTGTATTACATTCTTATATATATGTATAGCTGTATATATATATATATATATATAGATACCTGCATATTTATATCGTCAGTTTCCAATACAAGCTCATTTGCGGGCGATGATAACTTGTTTATGTAAGGTGCCAGTGCGTGGTAAAGGAATTTGTTCCCACACAGTTTTTATTAATACTTATATCCATTACAAATGTCATCTGATTTACATTTATTGAAAAGCAAAACATGTAACAATCGTTTCAATCACTAAATTAACAACACTCTTTCCATACTACAACCATAACCCTAACCCCCTTACTTTTATTCCTTGTGCGAAACAACTTTAAAAGTCAACTTTTTTCGCTCCTACCTACACTTTCTTCCCCCAATTTCCTTCTCTTCTATTTTTTTAATTATTCACACACTCCACCACAACTCTCTCTCTCTCCCTCCCTCCCTCCCTTCTTTCCTTCAATGAACCAAGATATTAGTCGAAGTGAAACAATTATTAAGCTAACCAACTTCATTATTCAACCATACTATACACTCTACAAATCATACTTATTACTCTTTTATTGTATCAATCACTGCACAATTTAAAAGATTATTTCAAAGCGTAAGGCAGAACAAGGAGACAGAGTGAGTAACTAGAAGGACCAACAGGGAAGAGGGAAGTGGAAGAAGGCGGTAGGGAAAAGGGGAAAGAAGAAAATAGAAGGCCTAAAGATTACTCGGTTGTATATCTGATATTGAAATTCGAGTTGAACGTTTACTTTGGTTTTAAATTGTAAAATTAATCAATGTCCTTGCTACAGTTGAAACAAGAAACAGCCAATACGAAACATTTACGGATTCCGGCTTCTACGTCATTAATTTGACTACAAGAGAAGAGTACAAAGACTTTTTTTCTTTTTTTTACCAATTTAGTTATTAAATAAAAATATATTACTACTGACATTTCATATGAACAGCTTTCATATGAGAAGGATTCACTACGCAACGAAATCGAAAAGCATTCAAGACTGAAGAGAGATAAAAAGAAGAGAAGGGACAAGAGGAAAAGAGTTTGAGAAAGAAGAAAGAAATATTTTATACCTTTATTCATTTGTAAAAGATAACAAACATATTTTTCCTATACACAGAGAAATGTGTTTGTACGCCTCCTAACCGAATTATAATGAACATAATGAATGTAAATATATTATACATGCAGTTATAAAAGTTCATACGTTCGCACATATAGACTGTATACTGTATAGAAAAACGTAACTTTTTTATTATAAGATATTATTCAATGGTTTATTATAATACATTACGCTAATTAGGACAGAAGAGTATGCTCGCTCATTATATTTAATACAGCAAGTACAGCATATGGGAGGGTGGGAAGGGGGGGGGGCGAATATAATTTGAAATGATAGCTTTGTCTGCTATATATATATATATCGCTAGACAATGCATATCGCTTATTGACGTTTATAAACACTAGAAAGACCGATTAAAAGGAGGAAGAGGATGGCAATAAGTGAAAAGTGATGAAAAAAGGCGACGATGACTTGTGATTCCTCTCCCTGAGAAACTTATTAATCACCTACGTGATCTAACAACATTGCTGTGTAAATTGCCTTCAAAAACCCTAAATGTTTTATTGAATCTCTTCCACCCACTCACTCACTTACTGCCGCAATAACTTATTTCGCTAGTTTGCCTATCTGTATAATCTCCTTATGTATTTAATGTAGAGTAGATTTTATACGAATGCCCATCAAGAGACATTGACGCTTTCACTTTGTCTTTCTCAGCCCGACTCTCTCTCCCCCCCACCCTCCCCCAATACTTTTCCTCTTCCTTTGTGCAGAGCTAATAAGCTATTTTATAATAATAAATATGTTAAGTATAAAGTGGACGACATGTATATATGGACACCGTAAATTTTGATAGGCCAATTTTTAATTAACGGTTAAAATTGTTTGTCCTCTGCAAATTAGTATTTTTTGTCTAAATTTATATAGAAAAAGAGTTAAATTGACATAATATTGAAAAAAATTTAAGAAAATGATAATATTTTGTGAAGATTATTAGCAAAAATTTTTAATAATTTTCATAAGTTTTTTCTTTATTTGGCCATGTGACATGTTTATTGGAACATTGAGTTGACATCCGGTTTGACATTCAAATAGACGTCTCAAACAAAAAATTTTTCAACTTTTTTCCTGTTTTAAGTTAAGTTAATTAGTTATTGAATATTAAAAATTACTGTACATAATTTATATTGTATTTTTTTAATTATGGTTTGGAGTCAAGATATAAGGGATTTGGTAATCAAGAAATATAGTGAAATAGGCAAATTAAGGGCAACAGCAAGAGTTTTAGGAATCAATTAGCAACATACTTAAGTATAAGAAGCCAGAACAAGACAATAGGGGAGGTCCGAAGAAGCTTTCCAACAGAGAGATAGCGAGGATGAAAAGAATTTTAAAGAAACTGAAAGATAACAAGCAAAGAGTGACAGCAGCAAAGATATTAAAAGAATTAGAAGTAGATGTAAGCATAAGAACAATACAGAGGGAGCTGAAAAGACAAAATTTCATATATAAAAGAGTCAGACAAAGAACTGATCTCAGCTCCAAAGACTGTAAACACAGAAAAGCATACTGCCTCAAAGTTATTAGCAAAAATCTAGACTGGTTTAGGGTTATTTTTACTGATGAGGCTAGGTTTTCGCTAAGTGGACCTGACAATTTTAGGACTTGGACCAGTAACAGTGAAAAGGACTTCAGGGTCACAAAAAATATGGGGAGAGGTGGAGTATTGGTGTGGGGGTTGATAACCTCTGACAGCATATTTGAAGTCTGGAGGATAAGGAGCAAGCTGAATGCTGAAAACTATAGCTTCTTCATTGTTGAAGATGTTCTGCCTGTCATAGAAGAAATTGAGGCAAAAATGGGCAGGCAGTACGTCTTCCAGCAAGACAATGCTGGCTGTCACACTGCAAGAAAAACAAAAAGGGCCTTTAAAAGCAATAATATCAAGCCCATAGATTGGCCAGCAAGGAGCCCTGATCTAAATCCAATAGAGAACATGTGGCATCTGACCAAGACACTGGTCTATGATGGTCCACAGTTTGAGACAGAGGATGAACTGTGGGAAAAGATTAAGAAATGCTCCTACAAGGTTATCAACAGAAATCCACTCTTGTTGCCAGGCTTATATGGGGGAATGAGCCATAGAATAAGCAAATGTATAGAAAGAGAGGGTGGGCACATACAAAAGTAGACCAAAAACTTAACTATTGAACATTGTTCCAATAAACATGTTGCGTGGCCAAATAAGAAAAAAAAATCAGAAAACTATGGTAATTTCTATAAAAAAAAAAATATGTAAAAACGTACCTAACTGCTGTTTTAAAGAAATTTATATAAAATTGCAAGTTTAACCTATTATTAAACACTAAAAACATAAAAAAAATAATCTTTTTTCATCACAAAAAAGATTTTTAATATTTGGCTTATAAAAATTTCAGGTGTTCCAACATACCTGTCATCTACTTTATATGCACTATTGTTTATATAGAGAAGCTTTTAAGTGAGTTGAGCATTGAGTGTTTTGTTCGGTCTATTAATATGTTAAAAAGAGTTTTAATTAGATGGTAATGCCTTGAATATTTATCATTTTACAACGTAGATAGTAAATATACTTTATCGATTGGCAAGTCAAAGTAAACAAACAAAAGTGAACTTGAAAACAATACAAAACAATGAAAAGCTGATTGAAAACTGACTATTTGGCAAACAAATTCTTAAAAGCTCACTTGGTTTAGTTTTGATTTTTACTCATTAATACCTTCGCTCTTCATCTTCAGATTAGTTGTCAATTTCCCTTCTCTATCTCCCGCTAATAACCAACTATAACTATAAGCGTGTCTTAAAATTCTGCAGCTCATCCCCTTTCAATGATTGCGTTGTTAGTACACTTCCGGATCAAAGTTGATTCTATTACGAGGAGAAGAGGAGATGAGAGAAAGAAAGAAGACGACTAAAACTTCTATTGATAAATGTTGATAGGGAGGAAAAAGTTGATTTTGGAATTTAGCAGAGAGGGGCAAAAAGAGAGAATGAAAGAATCATATAGGAAAGGAAATACAGTAAAAAGAGAACTACTATACGTTCTAGAATTATTGTTATTTTTAAGATTTTTATTACATTTTTATTATTATTTTTATTATGATTCTTTGAGCACGATCGATTGTAATTAAAGTCGGATATTTGCCTAGTAACGGAAAAGTTTAACTAGAAAGGAAATGTCGGTTGACTAAACAATCTATTCTCGTATAAGATTCAATTTCAACCTTTTCCTTCTCCTCTACTGACTAACTTAAAAACTCTTTAAGCTTGTTGTCTAAACGCTTATGAAGCAGTCGAGCTTTAAACGCCCACTTTATTCTCATGCAATAGACATATCCTGCAACTTTTTTTTATCCTTATCATTTTTAGAAATTTATCTCCCTGATTAGGCGGCTCGCCTCTTCACTCATTTCCTTTACTCTCTCTCTCTTTCCCTCCGCTATTTCTCTTGTTTCCTCCTCCAACACAATTTATGAATTATCATCCAAACAATCCCCGCTTAGTTTCTTTAGCGTATGCTTACGTCTATAAATAACCAACTCTACCATCTATACTTCGTATATAGAAAACTTTTTCCGATGGCTCTCCACCTCTCTCTCTTTACCTCGACACTTTTTAACTCCGTTTTTTATCGCCTGTTTTTTCTCTAAAGCTGTTTTCAAACAACCGTCACTTAATTCAACCCAGATGGATTTTTATAGCAGTGCAAACATGCTCTTTTGTATATTTATATACATAAGCGCCAATAATGCATATTCATATTGTTTTTACACTTGCCACTTTTCTCCGCCTTGTTTCATTAGAAAATGTATTATTGTCATCTGTCTGCTGTCACGATTTTCAACTTTTATTCTCCTCTCTACCTACCTAGATTTCTAGTATTTTATTCCATTCCGTTCAAGCCGACCGGAAACTGTTACACTTTTAATCAAATATCGCGCTGATTATCACATAAAGCAAATGTACAGAATATATTCCATTATCAATGATTAATAATAATACGCCAACTTGCGAGTTTTACGCGGGTTTCGTCTTTCTACGCGCATGCTTATGTGTATGGACTATTTCAGGGTTTCTTCTAAATCTTATAATTCAAAAGAGGAGACTTATTGAACAAATAACCCTGTACTTTTTCTTCTTGAAAATAACAAATGCAACTGGAAAATGACGTTGTACTTTTAAAAATTACGCTTTGGGCTATGGTTATTTTTACGATATTAGCCTAAATATTAAAGGATGCTTTATATCCTATATTACTCAACAATATCAGCATCAGCCAATTTTCTTTTCTGAATATAGAAAATAAATGAGCTATCCATCTCTCTTAGCAACGTTTATTTTTATCATTCTTATTCTCTTCTCCGCTCTCTTCCGTCGCTCTCTCCTAGTCGCTTCCCTCTCTATTTCTCCCCTTCTCTTCTATACCGTAATCCTAATTTTCAATCCTGTCCTATAATATTGTTATGTCTTCCTATAATGTTATATCACTCTCCATTGGTTAATTTACCGCTTATTATTGCTTTATGCTAATATCACTAAGACTGTTATTATCTTTTTATTTATTTGTTTATTCAAGTTACTAATTCATACTCCTACTCAGGCCATTTAATCGCATTTCCTGATTGGAAAATTAATATATGTTACCATTCTAACCCCACAACTTTTTCTCGGCGGTTTGAAATAATTGCTTTTGCGTATTCTTTTAACCCTGAGCCTAATCACGTGGAACAAACTCTTCTCTATTCCTTTACGCGTTGGCTCTATTTCGCTGTTAGTCTGTTTATTAAATTCGAATATAAATTCAATTTCGCTTTCAACCGATTTTTAAATACTCGGTAAGCAGTGACGATTTTTTTTTATAGGTAAACCGTAACCTATTCCTAACCGCTAATGTGATGCAATTTACTATTTTTATACACACCGTACATAACAAGCTAACATCATACAAGCCGGGCAAGTAGATAATACAGCTTACTCTTTTCATTATGGTTATTAGCCGGCATAAACTTACCAAAGTGAAACAAATTAAATTGATAAATCCTTACGAGTTTCATACATCTACATAACTCTCTGCTCTGAGTTTCATCTCCTCCAACTCCTTTGTAACCCTAACCCTAACCAAATACGAATTGATCCCGCTCTTATAGCATTACAAAGAAAAGATTGCTAACCATTTCTAATAATCAGTCATTGATGTTTGATTCAAAAATAAACACAAGGATCACAATGGTTCTTCAAATGCAAATCATCGTCGTCGGTCCCTATTGTACATGAAAGAAACAAGCTAACTGGTGTATAGTTAACCTTATCTCATTACAACGTTTTTTTTTCTTACTCAATTAAAACTACGCGCGTCTGACAATTTATATTACGAATTTCAATTCTCCACCATCGATGCGCATTAGTCGGAGGTTATATCTTAAAATTCTATAGTTATTTCTGTCATTTCATAACACTCATTTAGTGTCTGTATTTCATTTAGATTAATAATCTAGCGAATGTTGTGATGTGTAGCTTTTTCTTCATCCTTTTCTTATTTACACAAGAAAATATAGTTACAAATGTTGACATACGCGCTAGTTTATATTTCTCCACTGTCCACTTGGTCAGTAGGTTCAGGAGTGCTATGTAACCTGAAAAATAATAGGCCTATAGTGTCAGTGCGCTAAGACATTAAGCACGCGTCCTCCTAGCAGCTTTGTAACTTGAAAGTTTAATGCTTATGTACTCTCGTTAACAAACATCGAATTAACTACTAACATATTGCAGGTTGATTGGAAATGAGCTTTCCCCTTGGAAATTTCCAGTATTATCCGCCGAAAAAAACAAATTTAATAGAATTAATAAAACTCACCTTTGAAGAAATATCATTCTATTTTCGTATAACATTCGTTAACATCACAAGCATTTCGAGAAGGCAAAACGCATATCGCCTAATATTGATTGATAGTCATTAGCCTAATTTTCCAACAATATATTAAAGATCAATATATCTATTGTTTCATTCATTCATTTATTGTTAATTGAACATCAAACCGGCTATACCGTTATATTAACCTCCCTTTAGCTAGTCATGAAATTCTTATTTAAGCAAGAGATAAAAATCTAGCTTGTGTTCTATTTCAGTGATGAATAAGCCTTTTAAATAAACTTTATTTTTAGAAACATAATTCTAATTGAACTTGAAACTAAGTTTGTTTCAATTCAAGTGAAATGGAAATGAAATAAAAAACGGTTACGCTATATATAACTTTTAAAAAATTAAATACACGAATTTCTAGTTCATAAACGAAGTTATATCACATGATAGATAGATAAACAAACAGCAGCAATGCGGAATGCTAAACTTACGTTGTTTTTCATTAATTATTTCTCTCTCCCCCTACCTCGGTGTCTTTCTTTTTACAACTTTTTTTCTAAACACTAAACAGTACAACTAGCTTTTTTTTTTTATTTCAATAGAGTACAACTAAATGATTTATAAGTCTAACCCTAACTCTTTCGTTTTTGTTAATAGACCATACTAAACAGAGAGCACTTTTTATCAAAAGTAAAAAATCTCCAACCTAAATAAATTGTAATGACTCAACTCAATTAAATGCCTCCTATCTATATTTAAACAATACAATCTTTTTTGCTAACCTACAGTATAAATAATGAACAAGCTTTTGTTTTGTTAAAAAGTCCAACTTTTCGGCAGAATAACTTTAAAGAAAGGAAATATCAACCATCCAATAATTTCCACCTCAATACCTCGATTACGTTTTTATACACTTGCATTTCCCTTATGAAATCACTGAAATCATTTTTTATGTTTTTCACTTCACCAACTTCCGCTTTACATTGTTTTTATAAATTGACCAACTAAACAGCTTATAATGCCAACCGCCAAATAGCCTATTGATGTTTGCTTGGAAACAGAAAATTCTCTGAATTGAAAATGTACAAAAAAATGTTGAATATTCTCTAGAGATAAATTATAAATAAATCAACTTTATAGCAAAAAACTTCCCCACTTCAAAGGGCTTACAATAGCATTCGGTTGTTCCTAAAAAAAAGTCACCCTAAACTTTTTTAATAAGTTTTTATCAAAAGCAAATGAATGAAAAAAGTTAAATAACCATGAGCAAATTAGACATGTCTGTTATTCAAAGATTTCAATATCTAATATAGTTGATTTTTGACATGAAAATATTTATAAATAGAAAATAAACTAACCCATCCTCATTATAAAAAGAGTATAAAATGTACATACTCATTTCAACATAATTATTTCCTTTCATATACTTTCAATACAACTGCTCAAACCTCACAATAATTTTGGTTCTTTCACAAATAATCATGAATTTCAACGATATATGACTTATCATGACTAACATCCATACTTTGTCTTTATTCGCTTTATTCTTTATTTCTATAGTATTTCATGCCTCATTTAAATATGTTGAATATTATTCTTTTTCATTAATTTCAACCAGCTCAAAGAATACAATTACAAACGCATTTCTAAACTGTCCACTATTGGGACAGTTGGCAATACAATTATACTGATGAGCTGAAATTTTTAACTTGATTTCCAATACCATTATTGTTTTAAGCTGTAAACAATAGATGGCGTCTGTTAGGGCTTTCTTTTGACTTTGTCAAAAAAGACAAACAGAATTCTCCCATTTTAAAGAAGCAGTTAAAGAAAAACTAAGAAAAAAGGCTATTCAGTTTCTACTACGTTGTTTAGAAAGGTGAGAGGTTTCCTAACCCTGAAAGTAAATACTTCTCTTTAGATGCTTATATCTTTTATAAAGATTCTTATCATGTTAAAGTGTGGGTAAAGTAGTAAATATAACCCTAAATTAAAATGTTGGTGTAAATTAGAGGATGGGTTTGTAAAAGGTTTTTTGACTTAGTTTTTGGGAAGCAGTCAAAGAAAAAATACACCAAAATCGACATTTGAAACAATTTCTATTAGAAGAAAATTTTTTGAACTCTATATTTTTTTCAACATATTTGACATACCACAGTTTTGTCCTCTCTAATATTATTTTAAAAATTCGAAAATCAATGTTAAATTATAAGGGTTAGGGTTAGGGTTAGGGTTTGCAAAGGGTTTTTTTTTTTGATTAAATCAAAAAAGAGAAACAGGATTCTCACATTTCAAGAGTCCCAGTTGATTTTGGGAAGCAGTCAAAGAAAAAATACACCAAAATCGACGTTTAAAACAATTTCCAACAGAAAAAATTTTTCAAAAAATTTTCAAAAATTTTTTTCTTAAATTTTTTCCTACCTACTTGACCTACCGTGGTTTCGTCCCCCTCTCTATTAAATTTTAAACCTGGGACTCTTCAGGGTCTACTAAGCTACATGAAAGAGAGGTTTGAGAAACTTAATAAGAAGTTTCTCTCCAGATTTTTGATTTATTTATTTGTTTGTTGATAAAGATTCTTGTGGAGTAAAATTTGGAATTAAATTAAAAAATAATTAAAAATAAAAAATAAAAATAAGAAACCAAGATAGTTTAGAACTTTTTAAATTAACAAGTTATTAAAGAAAGCATCTATGGACTTGAATTAAAGTGTAAGGAATAAATAACAGTAAATTGAGGGGATATCTATACTGACAGTTTGGAGAAACAGCAAAGACTGAAAAAACAAAAATTGCAGGCCTAAAAAATAAGAAAAGTATTATAGAATAAAATAAAATAAGTTGGGTAAATAGTGTCAGCCAGGATTGGAATAACAATAAAAGTTGAAATAAAAGTAAAATTAAAAATAAAATTAAAAAATAGAAAATTCAAGATTCAAAAAGTGGAAAAATAAAAGTATGAATTGTATTATTATTTAAGACTAGTTGATGAATTAAGTATGTGTAAAGGAATTGGTGTATAGGGAGGTTGAGTAGTTGAAAATATATAGAATAAGTGAGTGTAAATGAATGACATGTGAAAAATATGTTGTATTATGTAGAAAGTATGGTTAATTTATTTTATTTCCCAACATTCATTTAGTTTGCCCAGTGATTAGTTGTTCTGGCTAATGAATGGATTGGAAAGGAAATTTGGATAATTACTATTTGTCTGCCTATATATTGTTTGTAATGAATAATATAAGTATTTGGGAAGATATTAGGATTCCTCATTCTTTTTTTGAATTTTGCATTTGATTTGTTTGATTTAAGAATGGAAGGAACCTGTGGTGTTTAGTATTATTGTTTGTAAAAAGTCTTTTTTCCAACATTCATTTCATGAGTCCCTGATAGTTTGTTATGGGCTAATGAATGGATTGGAAATAGTGTTAATGTAGCTAATGTGAAGTATGTAAGAGAAGTGTTGAGGGTGTTGGATAAATTTTAAAACATAATTAGGTAATTTAGATGGGAGAAAAAGTTAGTGCAAATTGTAAAAATCATCATTATTTATAGATGATAGGTTGATGTTTGTTATTTGAGTGGTATGAATATACTTGCAACTGCATGTGGTAGAAGTTAAAAAACTGTTTTTATGTATGAGCTTTTTTCCAACATTCATTTAGTTGTTCCAAAGATATAAGATTGATTTTGGCTAATGAATGGATTGGAAAAAATATGTGAGTTGTTGGGTTCAGTGTAATTTTAAAATTTGTGGAATGTTTTGATGTAAATTATTGTGAAGTTTATATGGGAAATTGAAGAAAAAATAATGATTTTCTGATTTTTGCTTAAGAATCAAGGGTTAGATATTTGAGCTTTTTAAAGGGTCTTAACAAATTTATAACTGAGAGAAATTTTGTAATTTTTAGAATTACAAAAGATTTGAAAAAAATTTTGAAAAAAAGTATCAAATCAGCAAACATTTATACATCTAACAAAAGGTATACATAATACTAATCACTTTTACACCTTATTAAAACCTAGTTAATACCAAAGTAAATACCAAAATTAACACAAAAGTTAATAACAAAATTAGTACCAAAATTAAGACCAAAATTAAGACAGGGTTAGGGTTAGGTTAGGGTTAGGGTTAGGGTTAGGGTTAGGGTTAGGGTTAGGGTTAGGGTTAGGTTAGGGTTAGGTTAGGTTAGGGTTAGGGTTTAGGTTTGGTTAGGATTGGGGCCACTCACAAAACACTCCTGGATCAGATTTTGATGATTGTATTTTGTAGGAACTGTTTGACCTGTCTTGTTGGGGGAAGGTGAGTTCCAGTTTTTCCTTTTGTCTAACTTATGATTTTGGTTTTAGTGTCTTTAGTAGGTGGGGTATTCTTTCAAGGGTTAGGAGCAAGTATATAATATGAAATGGACCTGTCCCCTTTGGGTGAGGTGAGTTTACCCCTTTCCTTTTAATAAGAGGTTACTTTTAACCTTTCCTTATCTTTCTTGTTGGGGGAGGGTTAGTTCCAGTCTATCCTTGTCTAACTTATGAGTTTAGTTTAGTATCTTTGGTAGGTGGGGTCTTCTTTCAAGGGTTAGGAGCAAGTCTACAATTGAGAATATGTGAATTTGACCTATCTCCTTTGGGTGAGGTGAGTTTACACCTTTCCTTTTAATAAGAGGTTACTTTTGACCTTTCCTTATTTGTACACTAATTATAGTGTTTGATATCTATGATAGATTAGGAGACTGTCAAGTAGATCCTTTGTTCCTTTATAATAATTAACTGAAGTCACATGTATTATTTTCAATTAAAAGTTTATTTTAATAAAATTACAACGTTTCGACCATCACTGGTCTTCATCAGGTAATATAATGGGAGTTTGTTGAATTGTTATGGCTTTTATATGTTTTACATTACATAGGTGGTGCCCTCTATATTGTAGTGGCGCCATCTTTACAATATATACACACACACCAACAAATAGGACTGTACATGTATTATTATTATATATGTGCTGCCCTCTATGTTTATAGTAAGGTATAGTAATGAGGGTTATACAATAGAACTTTGATTATTTTTTTGGGTAAGTTTTATTATTTTTCATAGACACCTTCATAAAGAACATAGGTTAGTTACTATTGGTTTTTAGTGAATGTTTTTTAGGTGGGCTGACCTCTTCATTCTCAAAAAGGTTAAAGTCAGATGTTCTTTTTGTAGGTTGGAAGGTCTTGGGACTATGCATTTGCATAAATTCCACTTCTTCATCACTGGTATCAGTAGTATCCTCTGAGTTGTTCTGATTTACTAGGGTGATGTTGTTATTTCTCTGTGTTTGAGAGTTGGGTGTGAAGACAAGTGTACCTGCTTCTTTTATATTCCAAGTGAATATGTTGTTGTTTAGTTTTAGTTTTCCCATTTCCTCTCTTTGTTGCTCAATGATTTTCCTCTGATTTTCAATCTCCTTTTGTTGTTGGATAACCTGCATTCTAAGGTCATTTACCATCCTCTCATCAATCATAATAACTTTATTGGTGGTGTTTGTTAAGATGGAGTAGTGAGGGCCACCATCATACAGGTTGGGTAGGTCAACCTCAAGATTTTCTGTAAGGTTAATGTTTAGGTTGTTTACACTCACCTCAACTTTTCTTAAAAGACAATCACCATATTTATTTTCTATTTTTATGTCTTTGTTGTTCTTGATGATGTTGTTGAGTTCCTTATAATTACTGCTGAGAATGCTTCTGCAGAATTTGGTAATTCTGTTGGCCTCCTTGGCCTCATCAAAGGTCATGCATGGGAGTATCAGGAGGTTACCAGGGCCACAATCCTTCATATGGTAGACAAGGTCACCCAGACCCTTTGTTTTTGACTGGCTGAGTTTTGATGTCCAACTCCTCCATTTTTCCATTAAGTTGACCTTGCTACTGGTTATAGTGGACATGCCACATTTTTGACAATTTGCCAAAAAAATAATGTTGTTAGTAGAGCAGGAGATAGCCTCTGTGATGTTAAAGGTGAGTCTCCCATCACTGGATTTCCATGCATCCATGTCAAGCATGTTTTTACATGCTTTGCACTTCAAATTAGAGCACTTCATTGTTGTCTTGTTGTGATGATGTTTGAGTGTGAGTGTATCCCTTATATATATAATAATTGAGTACTATCAATATGCAAATGAGTTTGGTGTGAGTGGTCTCACCCTCCTGACCTTTCTGTTATATTGGAGGTCATTTGTGACCTTCTATTGTTCTATCAGGTGTTTCTTTCTGTGTTCCATTTTTGTATTATTTTCAGGGTATTTCTGCTTTGGTTCTAGTAGGTCCTTATTTGTCTTCTGCAACATACTATTATGTTTCTAACCTTTCCCTTGAACCAAAGGTTATGTTTAACCTTCTTCTGTTATGAAAGGTGTTTATTTAGTTTCTGTGTTTTGAATGGTTTTTAGATATTTTTGAACATAGGCTTCCATAATCTCATCCACTTCTTTATTGACAAGTAATTTTCTTGAGGTGTTAGCTATTTTATAGGCTGTTATTGTCTTATACATTTCCAGTGTGTGATTTTCCAGGGCATTTGATATAATGTTTTGTTTAATGTTCCGGTTAGGGTTAGGTTAGGGTTAGGTTTAGGGTTAGGGTTTGGTAAGGGTTATGGGTTAGGCCACTCACACAACTCTGGTAATGTTTTTGGGAACTGGTTAGCTAGTGTTCCAGTGTAATACCTAACTTTTACTCAATGTTAGGTAGGGGTTCTCCTTGGTCAGGATTATAGATCTGGGCTCCCAGTCTTAGTCAGGTTTTGGGAACTGGTTAGTTGGTGTTCCAGGGTTCTACCAATTTTCCAATAGGTAGGAGTTCTCTATGTCTGAGCTCCTTTGTGCTTCAGTGCTCTGTCAAACTCTTAGTCTTATTCAATAACAATTAAATTTTTTCTTTTTCATCAACTTTTTATTTTAAACTTTAAAACATATTACAACAATATTTCGCCTCTACTTGAGGCTTCATCAGGTTGTAAGTTAAACTGAACACAAACATAAGTATTTATACCATCACCACAAAAAATTTATATATAAAAAACATGAAAACAAGATGGCTGCCCTTGCACTAGCGCCACCTAACTACATTTTTCTTTGTTTCTTTGAAGGTACTACTTCAAATTCATCACCTGATCTTTTGATTAGGAGTCTTTGTTGTATTCCAATATTGCTATTCTCTTTTGGAGTGCTTTCATATTGATACTCACCATCTTCCATATCATCATAGTTGTCATCATCTTCTTCCTCCTCAGTCTGTTCCTTGGTAGGGACCATTTCTTTGTCTGGAGTTTGTTGAGCTCCTCTGTCTATAGTTTGTTGAGCTCCTGGTGTAGAGTTGGAGTCAAGATCCTCAAGGTTAATTGTCACTGGCTCTATTTTGAATTTTTCCACAGTATCCTGTTCTGGAAGTGGGAAGAACTTGATGAAGCCCCTTCCCTTAATAGGAAGAGCTTTTGACCAGTCCCATTCATTGCTATTTGGAGTTCTTTGTTCAGTTTTCTCTAGTTCCAGTAGGAGCTCTCTGTTTCTCTTATTGGCTTCCTCTAATTTATTATTAGCTTCCTGTAATTTATTACTAGCTTCCTCCAGCTTACTGGAGCTTGCTTTGATTGTACTTTCTAGCTCTACCACTTTGTTCCTAAGGTCTAGATTATCTTTTCGTAGGTTATTCAATGTGGGTCTACTCAGACCCACATAAGAGTATTTATTGTTACAGAGAACTGAGTTCTCATATTGCTCATGAGCTAACTCCTTAGGCAGAGGTGTATTAAAATTCTCCAAGAGCTCCAGGGTAACCCCTTGGATACTAACTATTGTTGGTCTGGTACTACAAGGGAACTCATTCGGGTTTGTCCCTCTAATGTCTGGGTTACTTTTCTTAAACTTAGCTATTTCTACCCAGTCAGCATTATATAGTAATTGCAACAATGTACTCACTTTCTTGACATGGAAGTGTTCTGTCTCTGGTTGGACCATGATAGGAAGGATTCTTATGTTGGTAGTGTTGCAGGTCCTCATATGAAGAGCCAGAGCTCCAACATTGTCTTTGCTTGTTTTTGATTTTTTTAATGAAAATCCATACATTCTATGTAGTGGAGATATGGTGAAACTAGCCATAGCCCAGTTGCACTTTTTGCAATCAGCAATGAAGAACAAGTGGTCTGAATTACAATTGAGGTCTCCCTCAATCTTTTTAGTAATACGGCCATCTCTGGAGCTCCAGGACCCTCCCTGTATTAGGGCTGGGCAAAGTTTGCACTTATTTGTCATGCATCTAGAAGCTGGCATCTTTAGGAAGTACTTGTTAACACTGTCAAGTGAAGAGGATGACTGAGGTTCTGCACCAGTATATATAGTGGTATAGTTGAGTACTGTCAGAGGTGTTGAGTACTAAGTTGTAAGAACTGTTGAAGCTCACTTGAGCTCTTGGAGCTCTATTGAGTTCTTGGAGCTCTACTGAGCTCTTAGAGCTCTTGGAGCTCTACTGAGATCTTAGAGCTCTTGGAGCTCTACTGAGCTCTTAGAGCTCTTGGAGCTCTACTGAGTTCTTGGAGCTCTACTGAGCTCTTCAAGGTCTCCTGTGGTATTGGAGCTCAACTGAGCTACTGTAGCTCCTTGGAGCTCTTGGACCTTATTGTGGCTAACTGTAGCTTTTGGAGTTCATTGTAGCTTGTAGAGCTTGTTGTAGCTGCTGAAATTCATTACAGTTCTTGGAGTTCACTTTGGCTTTTCTGGAGTAGAATTTTTTCTATGTGTTTTTCCATCATCTCATCAACTTTCTTATTGATAAGCCAGTGTCTGGTAGTAGTTGGGATCCTAAAGGCAGTTATTGACTTATACATTTGGAAGTGAGAACTGTTAGGGGCTAGCTGGTGGATTGTTCTCTTGACTTTCTCAGCTATTAGTTGGGCTCCATTGTGTTGTGGTATGAGGAGTGGTACCATTTCCTTGGTGGTAAAACCTTCATGTTTATTAAGACCATGTGGGAACAGTGTATCCAAATGGTTGATGATTTCAGTTTCTTTTCTCATTAACCAAACTATTACTGAGCTCTCTGTGAGTTCCTTAGGAGCTACAGCAGCTATGTAGATCTTGAACTTCTTGATATCATGTGTTGCCATATGGTTATATAGTGGTCTATCTATCTTGTTTTTGAAGCCCAAATTATGGGTACCCCATCTACACTTGATAGTATCTGTAGTCATACCCACATATGCTAACCCACACATAGAGCATTGTAGGATATAGACACAACCCTTGGTGTTACAGTTAATGCTTTGGGTTAAGCTCCAAGAGTTGACCTGGTATAGGTCAAATACCTCATCTCTGGAGTCCAGTCTGAGGCAAGTATCACATCTAGTGTTACAACATTTATTGACTTTATACCTCAGTGCCTTTTTTTCTTCAGCTCTGGTGTTGAATTTTTTAATGGTGTCCCTCCCCATTCTCCAGGTGTAGCCATTGACTTTATTGATTCTAATGAGATCTTTGAACTGTGAGATAGCCATTTTGGGATCTTTGCAGTTTCTCATATATCTAGTTAGCTGGCTCATTAGGATACCTCTGAATGTGTGTGGTGGATGATTGGATTTGGTGTGTAGCAGTATTCTGGAGTCAGTAGCCTTAAAATGGGTTTCCCAGGAAAGAGAGTTCCCTAGTATATGTAGGTCCAGGTCCAGAAAAGTACTTGATTTAGGGTTCTGGGACCAAGTGAGCTTGATATCTGGATTTCTGTTGTTTAGTCTTGTCTTGAACTCCATGATGTCCCTGTCTGGTTTAGTGACCAAAATGATATCATCAATGTACCTGCCATAGTACTCAATGTCCTCTGTAAAATCTGTGACCAATTCGTGTTCCCAGGTGTGTAACACTATGTTTGCATATGCTGGACTAAATGGAGCTCCCATAGCTGTGCCCTTTATTTGCAGGAACCTGTGGTTCCCAAAGGTGAAATCATTGTTGTTGAGACAAATCCAAAGGAGTTCCAAGATTAGTTCATCAGGTCTACCTTCATGGTAGTGGGTTAACATGAACTCTTTAACAGCTTTTATGCCCCATTGAGGGTTAATGCTTGGGTATAGAGCTTCTACATCTGCTGTGAAGATCCCTCTGTTTTGCCAATTATGTATCATAGATAGTTTGCCAATGCAATGTTGGGTGTTTTTAACATAGCTAGTGGTACTTTTTGCCATTTTGACCAGATAGTGATCAACAAATTTAGATATTTTATATAGATCAGAGCCTACATAGCTCACCACTGGTCTCCCCTTGGGGATCCTATATGGTACTCTCCATTGGGAGCTGTGTTTATGAATTTTAGGTAGGAGGTAAAACTTTCTATCTCCTGGGCTATTCTGTGGAGCCATCAGAGTTGCTGTAGATT
>CAJFCJ010000107.1:18284-56704 GCA_904063045.1 Dimorphilus gyrociliatus
TAAGTGACAAGGAAAAAGCCTGACTAGAGCTATGAGTAAAACTTACAGTTCTATTCACCAGATTGAGAGACTTAAGGAATATAACCTTGGACCAAAAAGGCCATGGATATGATGGACTCAATTAGAATCACAGGAGGTCCATTACTGGGGAAAGACTCAACCAACTACATGAAATAGCCAATACTTGTGCTAGAGAAACAAATAGAGTGGTGCTGGAGGAGCTCAATGAGAGGCTCTCTAAAATGAGGGACAAGATAAAAATGATCAGCAAAATTACAATCAATCAGAGGTTAAGAAAGCTATTGAAGTAGCTAAAACCAGATCGATACAAAAATATGGCAAAAAGATTAATTGGGCCCAACTTAAAGAAAGTGTATACTTGGTTACCAAAAATCTAAAAGCTCCCTTAGATGACTCTTTCAATAGAGAGCTCCATGAAAATTTCAAAGAGCTCCCTACCATACAGAGATCCAAGAAACCAGCAGACAAAACCAGACACAAAGAACCTTACAAGAACTCTAAGGATGAAATCTCAGAACTAAGAAAGGAATTGGCAATCATGACTGTCTTATTTAAAGGAATTACAGAGAAAATGAGTGCTGATGAGGAGACTATGGACCAGGGAAACTCCTAACTCTTCAAGCACAACAGCATAACAATTATAATGTTTTTAAACATGTTTTTATCAATAAAACAGAACCAAGTATGGTTTTTAACCTATGTAGGAACTCTAACATCAAGAGTTCTTGCCTGAACACTATGGCACAAGGTCTAGGCTTTGCCTGGACTTGGGCCCCAAACAAATTTATAAACTTGCACTTCACAGGGATCTTGGATTATACATTAAAATGGCTAAAGATCATTGAGAAAAATGGTACACCAAGATTTCGAAATAATCCACTAAAGAAAAAACTTCTTGACATACAAGCACCATCTCTACCTGAACTAATGAGGGAGTTAAATTACATGCCCTCTAGTCATATTCCAGAAATTAACCATATCACAGACAGGATATATAACATTATAAAGGGCTCTGAAAAAATTAATAGAGCCCAGAAGGGTTTTGAAAATCAAGGCCTAATGAAAAACTTCCTCAACAATCATCCTAACATTATCATTAAACCAGCTGATAAAGGAAGAAGGATTGTCTTAATGGACAAAGAGGACTATGTCTTTGAAGCCATGACACAGCTCTGTGACAGAACAACCTACAAACAGGTCAGCAATAAAATAAGCTCTACCCAATGGACCCGGTTAAATGAAATCCTTAATGAATTGGTTACAATGAAAATTATTACCAAATCTACAGCAACTCTGATGGCTCCACAGAATAGCCCAGGAGATAGAAAGTTTTACCTCCTACCTAAAATTCATAAACACAGCTCCCAATGGAGAGTACCATATAGGATCCCAAGGGGAGACCAGTGGTGAGCTATGTAGGCTCTGATCTATATAAAATATCTAAATTTGTTGATCACTATCTGGTCAAAATGGCAAAAAGTACCACTAGCTATGTTAAAAACACCCAACATTGCATTGGCAAACTATCTATGATACATAATTGGCAAAACAGAGGGATCTTCACAGCAGATGTAGAAGCTCTATACCCAAGCATTAACCCTCAATGGGGCATAAAAGCTGTTAAAGAGTTCATGTTAACCCACTACCATGAAGGTAGACCTGATGAACTAATCTTGGAACTCCTTTGGATTTGTCTCAACAACAATGATTTCACCTTTGGGAACCACAGGTTCCTGCAAATAAAGGGCACAGCTATGGGAGCTCCATTTAGTCCAGCATATGCAAACATAGTGTTACACACCTGGGAACACGAATTGGTCACAGATTTTACAGAGGACATTGAGTACTATGGCAGGTACATTGATGATATCATTTTGGTCACTAAACCAGACAGGGACATCATGGAGTTCAAGACAAGACTAAACAACAGAAATCCAGATATCAAGCTCACTTGGTCCCAGAACCCTAAATCAAGTACTTTTCTGGACCTGGACCTACATATACTAGGGAACTCTCTTTCCTGGGAAACCCATTTTAAGGCTACTGACTCCAGAATACTGCTACACACCAAATCCAATCATCCACCACACACATTCAGAGGTATCCTAATGAGCCAGCTAACTAGATATATGAGAAACTGCAAAGATCCCAAAATGGCTATCTCACAGTTCAAAGATCTCATTAGAATCAATAAAGTCAATGGCTACACCTGGAGAATGGGGAGGGACACCATTAAAAAATTCAACACCAGAGCTGAAGAAAAAAAGGCACTGAGGTATAAAGTCAATAAATGTTGTAACACTAGATGTGATACTTGCCTCAGACTGGACTCCAGAGATGAGGTATTTGACCTATACCAGGTCAACTCTTGGAGCTTAACCCAAAGCATTAACTGTAACACCAAGGGTTGTGTCTATATCCTACAATGCTCTATGTGTGGGTTAGCATATGTGGGTATGACTACAGATACTATCAAGTGTAGATGGGGTACCCATAATTTGGGCTTCAAAAACAAGATAGATAGACCACTATATAACCATATGGCAACACATGATATCAAGAAGTTCAAGATCTACATAGCTGCTGTAGCTCCTAAGGAACTCACAGAGAGCTCAGTAATAGTTTGGTTAATGAGAAAAGAAACTGAAATCATCAACCATTTGGATACACTGTTCCCACATGGTCTTAATAAACATGAAGGTTTTACCACCAAGGAAATGGTACCACTCCTCATACCACAACACAATGGAGCCCAACTAATAGCTGAGAAAGTCAAGAGAACAATCCACCAGCTAGCCCTAACAGTTCTCACTTCCAAATGTATAAGTCAATAACTGCCTTTAGGATCCCAACTACTACCAGACACTGGCTTATCAATAAGAAAGTTGATGAGATGATGGAAAAACACATAGAAAAAATTCTACTCCAGAAAAGCCAAAGTGAACTCCAAGAACTGTAATGAATTTCAGCAGCTACAACAAGCTCTACAAGCTACAATGAACTCCAAAAGCTACAGTTAGCCACAATAAGGTCCAAGAGCTCCAAGGAGCTACAGTAGCTCAGTTGAGCTCCAATACCACAGGAGACCTTGAAGAGCTCAGTAGAGCTCCAAGAACTCAGTAGAGCTCCAAGAGCTCTAAGAGCTCAGTAGAGCTCCAAGAGCTCTAAGATCTCAGTAGAGCTCCAAGAGCTCTAAGAGCTCAGTAGAGCTCCAAGAACTCAATAGAGCTCCAAGAGCTCAAGTGAGCTTCAACAGTTCTTACAACTTAGTACTCAACACCTCTGACAGTACTCAACTATACCACTATATATACTGGTGCAGAACCTCAGTCATCCTCTTCACTTGACAGTGTTAACAAGTACTTCCTAAAGATGCCAGCTTCTAGATGCATGACAAATAAGTGCAAACTTTGCCCAGCCCTAATACAGGGAGGGTCCTGGAGCTCCAGAGATGGCCGTATTACTAAAAAGATTGAGGGAGACCTCAATTGTAATTCAGACCACTTGTTCTTCATTGCTGATTGCAAAAAGTGCAACTGGGCTATGGCTAGTTTCACCATATCTCCACTACATAGAATGTATGGATTTTCATTAAAAAAATCAAAAACAAGCAAAGACAATGTTGGAGCTCTGGCTCTTCATATGAGGACCTGCAACACTACCAACATAAGAATCCTTCCTATCATGGTCCACCAGAGACAGAACACTTCCATGTCAAGAAAGTGAGTACATTGTTTGCAATTACTATATAATGCTGACTGGGTAGAAATAGCTAAGTTTAAGAAAAGTAACCCAGACATTAGAGGGACAAACCCGAATGAGTTCCCTTGTAGTACCAGACCAACAATAGTTAGTATCCAAGGGGTTACCCTGGAGCTCTTGGAGAATTTTAATACACCTCTGCCTAAGGAGTTAGCTCATGAGCAATATGAGAACTCAGTTCTCTGTAACAATAAATACTCTTATGTGGGTCTGAGTAGACCCACATTGAATAACCTACGAAAAGATAATCTAGACCTTAGGAACAAAGTGGTAGAGCTAGAAAGTACAATCAAAGCAAGCTCCAGTAAGCTGGAGGAAGCTAGTAATAAATTACAGGAAGCTAATAATAAATTAGAGGAAGCCAATAAGAGAAAACAGAGAGCTCCTACTGGAACTAGAGAAAACTGAACAAAGAACTCCAAATAGCAATGAATGGGACTGGTCAAAAGCTCTTCTATTAAGGGAAGGGGCTTCATCAAGTTCTTCCCACTTCCAGAACAGGATACTGTGGAAAATTCAAAATAGAGCCAGTGACAATTAACCTTGAGGATCTTGACTCCAACTCTACACCAGGAGCTCAACAAACTATAGACAGAGGAGCTCAACAAACTCCAGACAAAGAAATGGTCCCTACCAAGGAACAGACTGAGGAGGAAGAAGATGATGACAACTATGATGATATGGAAGATGGTGAGTATCAATATGAAAGCACTCCAAAAGAGAATAGCAATATTGGAATACAACAAAGACTCCTAATCAAAAGATCAGGTGATGAATTTGAAGTAGTACCTTCAAAGAAACAAAGAAAAATGTAGTTAGGTGGCGCTAGTGCAAGGGCAGCCATCTTGTTTTCATGTTTTTTATATATAAATTTTTTGTGGTGATGGTATAAATACTTATGTTTGTGTTCAGTTTAACTTACAACCTGATGAAGCCTCAAGTAGAGGCGAAATATTGTTGTAATATGTTTTAAAGTTTAAAATAAAAAGTTGATGAAAAAGAAAAAATTTAATTGTTATTGAATAAGACTAAGAGTTTGACAGAGCACTGAAGCACAAAGGAGCTCAGACATAGAGAACTCCTACTATTGGAAAATTGGTAGAACCCTGGAACACAACTAACCAGTTCCCAAAACCTGACTAAGACTGGGAGCCCAGATCTATAATCCTGACCAAGGAGAACCCCTACCTAACATTGAGTAAAAGTTAGGTATTACACTGGAACACTAGCTAACCAGTTCCCAAAAACATTACCAGAGTTGTGTGAGTGGCCTAACCCATAACCCTTACCAAACCCTAACCTACCCAGTACAGACTTTGGCAATGGACCCCTAAACAAAACCAAGCTCCTAGAAGAACAAAAAAAACAGGAAGAAAGACACCCTACTCCAGAGCTCCAGACAAACCCAGATGGGTACAAGTCACAAAGAGCCAGACTGCACCTGATGCAAATGGTTTTAAAGGTTCTCTAAGTGACAAGGAAAAAGCCCTGACTAGAGCTATGAGTAAAACTTACAGTTCTATTCACCAGATTGAGAGACTTAAGGAATATAACCCTTGGACCAAAAAGGCCATGGATATGATGGACTCAATTAGAATCACAGGAGGTCCATTACTGGGGAAAGACTCAACCACTACATGAAATAGCCAATACTTGTGCTAGAGAAACAAATAGAGTGGTGCTGGAGGAGCTCAATGAGAGGCTCTCTAAAATGAGGGACAAGATAAAAAATGATCAGCAAAATTACAATCAATCAGAGGTTAAGAAAGCTATTGAAGTAGCTAAAACCAGATCGATACAAAAATATGGCAAAAAGATTAATTGGGCCCAACTTAAAGAAAGTGTATACTTGGTTACCAAAAATCTAAAAGCTCCCTTAGATGACTCTTTCAATAGAGAGCTCCATGAAATTTCAAAGAGCTCCCTACCATACAGAGATCCAAGAAACCAGCAGACAAAACCAGACACAAAGAACCTTACAAGAACTCTAAGGATGAAATCTCAGAACTAAGAAAGGAATTGGCAATCATGACTGTCTTATTTAAAGGAATTACAGAGAAAATGAGTGCTGATGAGGAGACTATGGACCAGGGAAACTCCTAACTCTTCAAGCACAACAGCATAACAATTATAATGTTTTTAAACATGTTTTTATCAATAAAACAGAACCAAGTATGGGTTTTTAACCTATGTAGGAACTCTAACATCAAGAGTTCTTGCCTGAACACTATGGCACAAGGTCTAGGCTTTGCCTGGACTTGGGCCCCAAACAAATTTATAAACTTGCACTTCACAGGGATCTTGGATTATACATTAAAATGGCTAAAGATCATTGAGAAAAATGGTACACCAAGATTTCGAAATAATCCACTAAAGAAAAAACTTCTTGACATACAAGCACCATCTCTACCTGAACTAATGAGGGAGTTAAATTACATGCCCTCTAGTCATATTCCAGAAATTAACCATATCACAGACAGGATATATAACATTATAAAGGGCTCTGAAAAAATTAATAGAGCCCAGAAGGGTTTTGAAAATCAAGGCCTAATGAAAAACTTCCTCAACAATCATCCTAACATTATCATTAAACCAGCTGATAAAGGAAGAAGGATTGTCTTAATGGACAAAGAGGACTATGTCTTTGAAGCCATGACACAGCCTCTGTGACAGAACAACCTACAAACAGGTCAGCAATAAAATAAGCTCTACCCAATGGACCCGGTTAAATGAAATCCTTAATGAATTGGTTACAATGAAAATTATTACCAAATCTACAGCAACTCTGATGGCTCCACAGAATAGCCCAGGAGATAGAAAGTTTTACCTCCTACCTAAAATTCATAAACACAGCTCCCAATGGAGAGTACCATATAGGATCCCCAAGGGGAGACCAGTGGTGAGCTATGTAGGCTCTGATCTATATAAAATATCTAAATTTGTTGATCACTATCTGGTCAAAATGGCAAAAAGTACCACTAGCTATGTTAAAAACACCCAACATTGCATTGGCAAACTATCTATGATACATAATTGGCAAAACAGAGGGATCTTCACAGCAGATGTAGAAGCTCTATACCCAAGCATTAACCCTCAATGGGGCATAAAAGCTGTTAAAGAGTTCATGTTAACCCACTACCATGAAGGTAGACCTGATGAACTAATCTTGGAACTCCTTTGGATTTGTCTCAACAACAATGATTTCACCTTTGGGAACCACAGGTTCCTGCAAATAAAGGGCACAGCTATGGGAGCTCCATTTAGTCCAGCATATGCAAACATAGTGTTACACCACCTGGGAACACGAATTGGTCACAGATTTTACAGAGGACATTGAGTACTATGGCAGGTACATTGATGATATCATTTTGGTCACTAAACCAGACAGGGACATCATGGAGTTCAAGACAAGACTAAACAACAGAAATCCAGATATCAAGCTCACCTTGGTCCCAGAACCCTAAATCAAGTACTTTTCTGGACCTGGACCTACATATACTAGGGAACTCTCTTTCCTGGGAAACCCATTTTAAGGCTACTGACTCCAGAATACTGCTACACACCAAATCCAATCATCCACCACACACATTCAGAGGTATCCTAATGAGCCAGCTAACTAGATATATGAGAAACTGCAAAGATCCCAAAATGGCTATCTCACAGTTCAAAGATCTCATTAGAATCAATAAAGTCAATGGCTACACCTGGAGAATGGGAGGGACACCATTAAAAAATTCAACACCAGAGCTGAAGAAAAAAAGGCACTGAGGTATAAAGTCAATAAATGTTGTAACACTAGATGTGATACTTGCCTCAGACTGGACTCCAGAGATGAGGTATTTGACCTATACCAGGTCAACTCTTGGAGCTTAACCCAAAGCATTAACTGTAACACCAAGGGTTGTGTCTATATCCTACAATGCTCTATGTGTGGTTAGCATATGTGGGTATGACTACAGATACTATCAAGTGTAGATGGGGTACCCATAATTTGGGCTTCAAAAACAAGATAGATAGACCACTATATAACCATATGGCAACACATGATATCAAGAAGTTCAAGATCTACATAGCTGCTGTAGCTCCTAAGGAACTCACAGAGAGCTCAGTAATAGTTTGGTTAATGAGAAAAGAAACTGAAATCATCAACCATTTGGATACACTGTTCCCACATGGTCTTAATAAACATGAAGGTTTTACCACCAAGGAAATGGTACCACTCCTCATACCACAACACAATGGAGCCCAACTAATAGCTGAGAAAGTCAAGAGAACAATCCACCAGCTAGCCCCTAACAGTTCTCACTTCCAAATGTATAAGTCAATAACTGCCTTTAGGATCCCAACTACTACCAGACACTGGCTTATCAATAAGAAAGTTGATGAGATGATGGAAAAACACATAGAAAAAATTCTACTCCAGAAAAGCCAAAGTGAACTCCAAGAACTGTAATGAATTTCAGCAGCTACAACAAGCTCTACAAGCTACAATGAACTCCAAAAGCTACAGTTAGCCACAATAAGTCCAAGAGCTCCAAGGAGCTACAGTAGCTCAGTTGAGCTCCAATACCACAGGAGACCTTGAAGAGCTCAGTAGAGCTCCAAAACTCAGTAGAGCTCCAAGAGCTCTAAGAGCTCAGTAGAGCTCCAAGAGCTCTAAGATCTCAGTAGACCAAGAGCTCTAAGCTCAGTAGAGCTCCAAGAACTCAATAGAGCTCCAAGAGCTCAAGTGAGCTTCAACAGTTCTTACAACTTAGTACTCAACACCTCTGACAGTACTCAACTATACCACTATATATACTGGTGCAGAACCTCAGTCATCCTCTTCACTTGACAGTGTTAACAAGTACTTCCTAAAGATGCCAGCTTCTAGATGCATGACAAATAAGTGCAAACTTTGCCCAGCCCTAATACAGGGAGGGTCCTGGAGCTCCAGAGATGGCCGTATTACTAAAAAGATTGAGGGAGACCTCAATTGTAATTCAGACCACTTGTTCTTCATTGCTGATTGCAAAAAGTGCAACTGGCTATGGCTAGTTTCACCATATCTCCACTACATAGAATGTATGGATTTTCATTAAAAAAATCAAAAACAAGCAAAGACAATGTTGGAGCTCTGGCTCTTCATATGAGACCTGCAACACTACCAACATAAGAATCCTTCCTATCATGGTCCAACCAGAGACAGAACACTTCCATGTCAAGAAAGTGAGTACATTGTTGCAATTACTATATAATGCTGACTGGGTAGAAATAGCTAAGTTTAAGAAAAGTAACCCAGACATTAGAGGACAAACCCGAATGAGTTCCCTTGTAGTACCAGACCAACAATAGTTAGTATCCAAGGGTTACCCTGGAGCTCTTGGAGAATTTTAATACACCTCTGCCTAAGGAGTTAGCTCATGAGCAATATGAGAACTCAGTTCTCTGTAACAATAAATACTCTGTAACAATAAATACTCTTATGTGGGTCTGAGTAGACCACATTGAATAACCTACGAAAAGATAATCTAGACCTTAGGAACAAAGTGGTAGAGCTAGAAAGTACAATCAAAGCAAGCTCCAGTAAGCTGGAGGAAGCTAGTAATAAATTACAGGAAGCTAATAATAAATTAGAGGAAGCCAATAAGAGAAACAGAGAGCTCCTACTGGAACTAGAGAAAACTGAACAAAGAACTCCAAATAGCAATGAATGGGACTGGTCAAACTCTTCCTATTAAGGGAAGGGGCTTCATCAAGTTCTTCCCACTTCCAGAACAGGATACTGTGGAAAAATTCAAAATAGAGCCAGTGACAATTAACCTTGAGGATTTGACTCCAATCTACACCAGGAGCTCAACAAACTATAGACAGAGGAGCTCAACAAACTCCAGACAAAGAAATGGTCCCTACAAGGAACAGACTGAGGAGGAAGAGATGATGACAACTATGATGATATGGAAGATGGTGAGTATCAATATGAAAGCACTCCAAAGAGAATAGCAATATTGGAATACAACAAAGACTCCTAATCAAAAGATCAGGTGATGAATTTGAAGTAGTACCTTCAAAGAAACAAAGAAAAATGTAGTTAGGTGGCGCTAGTGCAAGGGCAGCCATCTTGTTTTCATGTTTTTTATATATAAATTTTTTGTGGTGATGGTATAAATACTTATGTTTGTGTTCAGTTTAACTTACACCTGATGAAGCCTCAAGTAGAGGCGAAATATTGTTGTAATATGTTTTAAAGTTTAAAATAAAAAGTTGATGAAAAAGAAAAAATTTAATTGTTATTGAATAAGACTAAGAGTTTGACAGAGCACTGAAGCACAAAGGAGCTCAGACATAGAGAACTCCTACCTATTGGAAAATTGGTAGAACCCTGGAACACCAACTAACCAGTTCCCAAAACCTGACTAAGACTGGGAGCCCAGATCTATAATCCTGACCAAGGAGAACCCTACCTAACATTGAGTAAAAGTTAGGTATTACATGGAACACTAGCTAACCAGTTCCCAAAAACATTACCAGAGTTGTGTGAGTGGCCTAACCCATAACCTTACCAAACCCTAACCTACCCAGTACAGACTTTGGCAATGGACCCTAAACAAAACCAAGCTCCTAGAAGAACAAAAAAAACAGGAAGAAAGACACCTACTCCAGAGCTCCAGACAAACCCGATGGGTACAAGTCACAAAGAGCCAGACTGCACCTGATGCAAATGGTTTTAAAGGTTCTCTAAGTGACAAGGAAAAAGCCCTGACTAGAGCTATGAGTAAAACTTACAGTTCTATTCACCAGATTGAGAGACTTAAGGAATATAACCTTGGACCAAAAAGGCCATGGATATGATGGACTCAATTAGAATCACAGGAGGTCCATTACTGGGGAAAGACTCAACCAACTACATGAAATAGCCAATACTTGTGCTAGAGAAACAAATAGAGTGGTGCTGGAGGAGCTCAATGAGAGGCTCTCTAAAATGAGGGACAAGATAAAAATGATCAGCAAAATTACAATCAATCAGAGGTTAAGAAAGCTATTGAAGTAGCTAAAACCAGATCGATACAAAAATATGGCAAAAAGATTAATTGGGCCAACTTAAAGAAAGTGTATACTTGGTTACCAAAATCTAAAAGCTCCCTTAGATGACTCTTTCAATAGAGAGCTCCATGAAAATTTCAAAGAGCTCCCTACCATACAGAGATCCAAGAAACCAGCAGACAAAACCAGACACAAAGAACCTTACAAGAACTCTAAGGATGAAATCTCAGAACTAAGAAAGGAATTGGCAATCATGACTGTCTTATTTAAAGGAATTACAGAGAAAATGAGTGCTGATGAGGAGACTATGGACCAGGGAAACTCCTAACTCTTCAAGCACAACAGCATAACAATTATAATGTTTTTAAACATGTTTTTATCAATAAAACAGAACCAAGTATGGTTTTTAACCTATGTAGGAACTCTAACATCAAGAGTTCTTGCCTGAACACTATGGCACAAGGTCTAGGCTTTGCCTGGACTTGGGCCCCAAACAAATTTATAAACTTGCACTTCACAGGGATCTTGGATTATACATTAAAATGGCTAAAGATCATTGAGAAAAATGGTACACCAAGATTTCGAAATAATCCACTAAAGAAAAAACTTCTTGACATACAAGCACCATCTCTACCTGAACTAATGAGGGAGTTAAATTACATGCCTCTAGTCATATTCCAGAAATTAACCATATCACAGACAGGATATTAACATTATAAAGGGCTCTGAAAAAATTAATAGAGCCCAGAAGGGTTTTGAAATCAAGGCCTAATGAAAAACTTCCTCAACAATCATCCTAACATTATCATTAAACCAGCTGATAAAGGAAGAAGGATTGTCTTAATGGACAAAGAGGACTATGTCTTTGAAGCCATGACACAGCTCTGTGACAGAACAACCTACAAACAGGTCAGCAATAAAATAAGCTCTACCCAATGGACCCGGTTAAATGAAATCCTTAATGAATTGGTTACAATGAAAATTATTACCAAATCTACAGCAACTCTGATGGCTCCACAGAATAGCCCAGGAGATAGAAGTTTTACCTCCTACCTAAAATTCATAAACACAGCTCCCAATGGAGAGTACCATATAGGATCCCCAAGGGAGACCAGTGGTGAGCTATGTAGGCTCTGATCTATATAAAATATCTAAATTTGTTGATCACTATCTGGTCAAAATGGCAAAAAGTACCACTAGCTATGTTAAAAACACCCAACATTGCATTGGCAAACTATCTATGATACATAATTGGCAAAACAGAGGGATCTTCACAGCAGATGTAGAAGCTCTATACCCAAGCATTAACCCTCAATGGGGCATAAAAGCTGTTAAAGAGTTCATGTTAACCCACTACCATGAAGGTAGACCTGATGAACTAATCTTGGAACTCCTTTGGATTTGTCTCAACAACAATGATTTCACCTTTGGGAACCACAGGTTCCTGCAAATAAAGGGCACAGCTATGGGAGCTCCATTTAGTCCAGCATATGCAAACATAGTGTTACACACCTGGGAACACGAATTGGTCACAGATTTTACAGAGGAATTGAGTACTATGGCAGGTACATTGATGATATCATTTTGGTCACTAAACCAGACAGGGACATCATGGAGTTCAAGACAAGACTAACAACAGAAATCCAGATATCAAGCTCACTTGGTCCCAGAACCCTAAATCAAGTACTTTTCTGGACCTGGACCTACATATACTAGGGAACTCTCTTTCCTGGGAAACCCATTTTAAGGCTACTGACTCCAGAATACTGCTACACACCAAATCCAATCATCCACCACACACATTCAGAGGTATCCTAATGAGCCAGCTAACTAGATATATGAGAACTGCAAAGATCCCAAAATGGCTATCTCACAGTTCAAAGATCTCATTAGAATCAATAAAGTCAATGGCTACACCTGGAGAATGGGGAGGGACACCATTAAAAAATTCAACACCAGAGCTGAAGAAAAAAAGGCACTGAGGTATAAAGTCAATAAATGTTGTAACACTAGATGTGATACTTGCCTCAGACTGGACTCCAGAGATGAGGTATTTGACCTATACCAGGTCAACTCTTGGAGCTTAACCCAAGCATTAACTGTAACACCAAGGGTTGTGTCTATATCCTACAATGCTCTATGTGTGGGTTAGCATATGTGGGTATGACTACAGATACTATCAAGTGTAGATGGGGTACCCATAATTTGGGCTTCAAAAACAAGATAGATAGACCACTATATAACCATATGGGCAACACATGATATCAAGAAGTTCAAGATCTACATAGCTGCTGTAGCTCCTAAGGAACTCACAGAGAGCTCAGTAATAGTTTGGTTAATGAGAAAAGAAACTGAAATCATCAACCATTTGGATACACTGTTCCCACATGGTCTTAATAAACATGAAGGTTTTACCACCAAGGAAATGGTACCACTCCTCATACCACAACACATGGAGCCCAACTAATAGCTGAGAAAGTCAAGAGAACAATCACCAGCTAGCCCCTAACAGTTCTCACTTCCAAATGTATAAGTCAATAACTGCCTTTAGGATCCCAACTACTACCAGACACTGGCTTATCAATAAGAAAGTTGATGAGATGATGGAAAAACACATAGAAAAAATTCTACTCCAGAAAAGCCAAAGTGAACTCCAAGAACTGTAATGAATTTCAGCAGCTACAACAAGCTCTACAAGCTACAATGAACTCCAAAAGCTACAGTTAGCCACAATAAGGTCCAAGAGCTCCAAGGAGCTACAGTAGCTCAGTTGAGCTCCAATACCACAGGAGACCTTGAAGAGCTCAGTAGAGCTCCAAGAACTCAGTAGAGCTCCAAGAGCTCTAAGAGCTCAGTAGAGCTCCAAGAGCTCTAAGATCTCAGTAGAGCTCCAAGAGCTCTAAGAGCTCAGTAGAGCTCCAAGAACTCAATAGAGCTCCAAGAGCTCAAGTGAGCTTCAACAGTTCTTACAACTTAGTACTCAACACCTCTGACAGTACTCAACTATACCACTATATATACTGGTGCAGAACCTCAGTCATCCTCTTCACTTGACAGTGTTAACAAGTACTTCCTAAAGATGCCAGCTTCTAGATGCATGACAAATAAGTGCAAACTTTGCCCAGCCCTAATACAGGGAGGGTCCTGGAGCTCCAGAGATGGCCGTATTACTAAAAAGATTGAGGGAGACCTCAATTGTAATTCAGACCACTTGTTCTTCATTGCTGATTGCAAAAAGTGCAACTGGGCTATGGCTAGTTTCACCATATCTCCACTACATAGAATGTATGGATTTTCATTAAAAAAATCAAAAACAAGCAAGACAATGTTGGAGCTCTGGCTCTTCATATGAGGACCTGCAACACTACCAACATAAGAATCCTTCCTATCATGGTCCACCAGAGACAGAACACTTCCATGTCAAGAAAGTGAGTACATTGTTGCAATTACTATATAATGCTGACTGGGTAGAAATAGCTAAGTTTAAGAAAAGTAACCCAGACATTAGAGGGACAAACCCGAATGAGTTCCTTGTAGTACCAGACCAACAATAGTTAGTATCCAAGGGGTTACCCTGGAGCTCTTGGAGAATTTTAATACACCTCTGCCTAAGGAGTAGCTCATGGCAATATGAGAACTCAGTTCTCTGTAACAATAAATACTCTTATGTGGGTCTGAGTAGACCCACATTGAATAACCTACGAAAAGATAATCTAGACCTTAGGAACAAAGTGGTAGAGCTAGAAAGTACAATCAAAGCAAGCTCCAGTAAGCTGGAGGAAGCTAGTAATAAATTACAGGAAGCTAATAATAAATTAGAGGAAGCCAATAAGAGAAACAGAGAGCTCCTACTGGAACTAGAGAAACTGAACAAAGAACTCCAAATAGCAATGAATGGGACTGGTCAAAAGCTCTTCCTATTAAGGGAAGGGGCTTCATCAAGTTCTTCCCACTTCCAGAACAGGATACTGTGGAAAAATTCAAATAGAGCCAGTGACAATTAACCTTGAGGATCTTGACTCCAACTCTACACCAGGAGCTCAACAACTATAGACAGAGGAGCTCAACAAACTCCAGACAAAGAAATGGTCCCTACCAAGGAACAGACTGAGGAGGAAGAAGATGATGACAATATGATGATATGGAAGATGGTGAGTATCAATATGAAAGCACTCCAAAAGAGAATAGCAATATTGGAATACAACAAAGACTCCTAATCAAAAGATCAGGTGATGAATTTGAAGTAGTACCTTCAAAGAAACAAAGAAAAATGTAGTTAGGTGGCGCTAGTGCAAGGGCAGCCATCTGTTTTTCATGTTTTTTATATATAAATTTTTTGTGGTGATGGTATAAATACTTATGTTTGTGTTCAGTTTAACTTACAACCTGATGAGCCTCAAGTAGAGGCGAAATATTGTTGTAATATGTTTTAAAGTTTAAAATAAAAAGTTGATGAAAAAGAAAAAATTTAATTGTTATTGAATAAGACTAAGAGTTTGACAGAGCACTGAGCACAAAGGAGCTCAGACATAGAGAACTCCTACCTATTGGAAAATTGGTAGAACCTGGAACACCAACTAACCAGTTCCCAAACCTGACTAAGACTGGGAGCCCAGATCTATAATCCTGACCAAGGAGAACCCTACCTAACATTGAGTAAAAGTTAGGTATTACACTGGAACACTAGCTAACCAGTTCCCAAAAACATTACCAGAGTTGTGTGAGTGCCTAACCCATAACCCTTACCA
This sequence comes from Dimorphilus gyrociliatus, assembly GCA_904063045.1. NCBI lineage: Eukaryota > Metazoa > Annelida > Polychaeta > Dinophilidae > Dimorphilus > Dimorphilus gyrociliatus. The sequence continues at coordinate 33,839 of CAJFCJ010000107.1, forward strand.
AACCCTAACCCTAAACCTAACCCTAACCTAACCCTAACCGGAACATTAAACAAAACATTATATCAAATGCCCTGGAAAATCACACACTGGAAATGTATAAGACAATAACAGCCTATAAAATAGCTAACACCTCAAGAAAATTACTTGTCAATAAAGAAGTGGATGAGATTATGGAAGCCTATGTTCAAAAATATCTAAAANTTTGGTTCAAGGAAAGTTAGAAACATAATAGTATTTGCAGAAGACAAATAAGACCTACTAGAACCAAAGCAGAAAACAACAAAGACATAAAAATAGAAAATAAATATGTGATTGTCTTTTAAGAAAAGTTAGGTGAGTGTAAACAACCTAAACATTAACCTTACAGAAAATCTTGAGGTTGACCTACCCAACCTGTATGATGGTGGCCCTCACTACTCCATCTTAACAAACACCACCAATAAAGTTATTATGATTGATGAGAGGATGGTAAATGACCTTAGAATGCAGGTTATCCAACAACAAAAGGAGATTGAAAATCAGAGGAAAATCATTGAGCAACAAAGAGAGGAAATGGGAAAACTAAAACTAAACAACAACATATTCACTTGGAATATAAAAGAAGCAGGTACACTTGTCTTCACACCCAACTCTCAAACACAGAGAAATAACAACATCACCCTAGTAAATCAGAACAACTCAGAGGATACTACTGATACCAGTGATGAAGAAGTGGAATTTATGCAAATGCATAGTCCCAAGACCTTCCAACCTACAAAAAGAACATCTGACTTTAACCTTTTTGAGAATGAAGAGGTCAGCCCACCTAAAAAACATTCACTAAAAACCAATAGTAACTAACCTATGTTCTTTATGAAGGTGTCTATGAAAAATAATAAAACTTACCCAAAAAAATAATCAAAGTTCTATTGTATAACCCTCATTACTATACCTTACTATAAACATAGAGGGCAGCACATATATAATAATAATACATGTACAGTCCTATTTGTTGGTGTGTGTGTATATATATTGTAAAGATGGCGCCACTACAATATAGAGGGCACCACCTATGTAATGTAAAACATATAAAAGCCATAACAATTCAACAAACTCCCATTATATTACCTGATGAAGACCAGTGATGGTCGAAACGTTGTAATTTTATTAAAATAAACTTTTAATTGAAAAATAATACATGTGACTTCAGTTAATTATTATAAAGGAACAAAGGATCTACTTGACAGTCTCCTAATCTATCATAGATATCAAACACTATAATTAGTGTACAAATAAGGAAAGGTCAAAAGTAACCTCTTATTAAAAGGAAAGGTGTAAACTCACCTCACCCAAAGGAGATAGGTCAAATTCACATATTCTCAATTGTAGACTTGCTCCTAACCCTTGAAAGAAGACCCCACCTACCAAAGATACTAAACTAAACTCATAAGTTAGACAAGGATAGACTGGAACTAACCCTCCCCCAACAAGAAAGATAAGGAAAGGTTAAAAGTAACCTCTTATTAAAAGGAAAGGGGTAAACTCACCTCACCCAAAGGGGACAGGTCCATTTCATATTATATACTTGCTCCTAACCCTTGAAAGAATACCCCACCTACTAAAGACACTAAAACCAAAATCATAAGTTAGACAAAAGGAAAAACTGGAACTCACCTTCCCCCAACAAGACAGGTCAACCAGTTCCTACAAAATACAATCATCAAAATCTGATCCAGGAGTGTTTTGTGAGTGGCCCCAATCCTAACCAAACCTAAACCCTAACCTGCCCAGGACAGACATTCAAGATCAGTAAGATGAATAGTGGATACCAATTAAGAAAAAGGAGATATAATAATCAAGACAATGGGAATCTTTATAATAAAAGAAAATACACACACCAGAATAGATCCAAAGCTATAAATGAGACTTCAGAGACAGAACAACCCAATCCAAGGTTTAAAGGTCAACTTTCTGATATTGAGAAAGGTTTAACAAAAACCATTACCAGTACTTTTAACCTAACACACCATTTAAATAATTTACAAGCTAATAACCCATGGATTACTAGAGCAATGGATATTATTGACAACATACATATTACTGGTGGACCCATAACAGGTGATAGACAACTTAGATTACAAGAAATTACAAATAAATGGGCCCAAGAAATTAACAAAGAAGTCATTAATGAAACTTCTGACAGGTTAGCAGAGGTCAAATCAAAAATACAGGAACAAATGGGAAAGTTTGAACAAGCGGACCTCAACAAAGCAATGGAGGTTGCTAACACAAGAACTTACCAAAAATATGGTCTCAAAACAAATTGGATGGCTATGAAGGAGGAAGCTGAAGATATCACCAAGAAATTAAAACTTAAATTTACTGATGATTTGAGATTGAAATTCATAAGAAGAATACAGGATGCCAACAAAACTGACCTTCCTACAATGGAAAAGGTCAAACATAAAAAGGATAGACAGAAAAAGGTTGACCACAACCAACAAAGAAAAACAGAACTTACAGTAATGGCCAAGAAAATTGATGCTCTTATAGATCTTATGAAGGAGGCTATGACACCTATTCCAAAAAACTAACCTCTCAAAATGTTCAAAAGAATAATAAGCATAACACAATGATTTTAAACTTATGTAAGAATTTAGAAATTAATAAAACTGTTGAATTGCATTTAAATAAAGGCTTTGGTTTTGCATGGAATTTCACACACAAACAATGGATTTTACTAATGATACAAGGTACACTAGACTATTCAGTAAAATGGATGTCAATTTTTAAAAAAGGAGGTGCACCTTTGTTTAGAAACTCAGGTCTTAACAGAAAACTGAAAATAACAGATAAACCAAAAAAGGACCTGACTAAACTCATTGAAGACTTGGAAAATTTCTTTGTATCTGATATTCCTGAAATCAAATATATGGCACATGATACAATCCATACAATACATAGGATCATCAAAACAAAAACCAGACCTCTACATGATAACAAAGGTGTGACAGTTATCAAAGACTTCATACAAAAAACACCAGAAATAATTATTAAACCAGCGGACAAAGGCAATAGAATGGTTATAATGTCCAAGGAGGATTATGTTTATGAGGCAATGGTACAACTGACAGATACAAACACATATAAGATTGTACAAAACAGACCCAGCAAAGAACAATGGGAATATATTAATACTCTCTTAACTAAACTAAAAGAGGGAGGTCATATCAATAACTCCACAATGACACTACTAAAACCAGAAAACAATGATGGCAATAGAAAATTCTATCTTTTACCCAAAATTCACAAACCTACTGAGTCCTGGAGAATACCTAATGTTATCCCAAAAGGTCGGCCTGTAGTGAGCTACTGTGGCTCTGACCTCTATATGATTAGTAAATTCATTGACTTCCACCTCCAACATCTGGCAAAACTGACCTCAACATACATAAAAAATACAGAACACCTCATTGAGAAAATAAAGGTCATCAAGAATTGGAATAACAGAATTATTCTAACAGCAGATGTGGAAGCACTATACCCTAGCATAGACCCAATATGGGGATACAAGCTGTTAGAAAGTTCATGCAGGAACACAAAGAAACTAACAGACCTGATGCAATAATATTAGACCTCTTATGGATATGCCTGAACAATAATGACTTTACCTTTGGTAACACAAGATTCCTACAAATAAAGGGAACAGCTATGGGTGCACCTTTTAGCCCCTCGTATGCCAATATTGTACTCAACACATGGGAACAACCAATCATAAATAAATATAAAAATGACCTCATCTATTTTGGCAGGTACATTGATGACATAATTATAATTTCAGAGGTCAATACTGACCTCACCAACCTTAAAGAAGAATTAAACACAAAAAACAACAATATTAAACTACAATGGTCTTCCAACCCCAAAGAAGTTGAATTTCTGGATCTTAAAATTATGCTACATGGTGACACTATACAATGGCACACTTTTTTTAAGGAAACAGATTCAAGGAAACTAATCCCAACCAACAGCAACCACCCAAAACACACCTTCACAGGCACACTTCTGAGCCAACTTATCAGGTATGACAGAAATTGTAGCCTAGAAGCTGTGGCCATACAACAATTTAAAGACTTAATCAAAATCAACAAAGAAGGTGGATACACTAAAACAATGGAAAGGAATGTTATCAGAAAATGGAAGACTAAAAAAGTTAATTACAACAAGGAAACTTACACAATTAATAAATGTAACTCTACCAAATGTGACACCTGCAAAAGGTTAGAACAAACACCTAAAGTATTTGATAGAATGAAGGTCAACTACATCGATCTGAGAGGGACATACTCATGTAACTCAAAAGGAGTCATTTACATCTTACAATGCTCACTTTGCAATATGTTATATGTAGGTATGACTACAGATAGTATCAAAAGCAGATGGGGTACCCATAACCTGGCATTTAGGAATAAAGTCAACAGACCTGTATATTTGCATATGAATGAACATAACATAAAAAAATTTAGGATTTACATCGCTAGACAAATACCCAATAGCATAAAAGAGAATAATATAACAACATGGCTAATGAGAGAGGAATGCACAATAATTAACAAACTGGATACAATTTACCCCAGAGGCCTTAACAGACATGAAGGTTTTACTTGTAGAGAAAAAACACCTCTTATTCTTCCTCAACAACAAACCACACAGGAATGGGCCTGGAACATTAAACAAAACATTACATCAAATGCCCTGGAAAATCACACACTGGAAATGTATAAGACAATAACAGCCTATAAAATAGCTAACACCTCAAGAAAATTACTTGTCAATAAAGAAGTGGATGAGATTATGGAAGCCTATGTTCAAAAATATCTAAAAACCATTCAAAACACAGAAACTAAATAAACACCTTTCATAACAGAAGAAGGTTAAACATAACCTTTGGTTCAAGGGAAAGGTTAGAAACATAATAGTATGTTGCAGAAGACAAATAAGGACCTACTAGAACCAAAGCAGAAAACAACAAAGACATAAAAATAGAAAATAAATATGGTGATTGTCTTTTAAGAAAAGTTGAGGTGAGTGTAAACAACCTAAACATTAACCTTACAGAAAATCTTGAGGTTGACCTACCCAACCTGTATGATGGTGGCCCTCACTACTCCATCTTAACAAACACCACCAATAAAGTTATTATGATTGATGAGAGGATGGTAAATGACCTTAGAATGCAGGTTATCCAACAACAAAAGGAGATTGAAAATCAGAGGAAAATCATTGAGCAACAAAGAGAGGAAATGGGAAAACTAAAACTAAACAACAACATATTCACTTGGAATATAAAAGAAGCAGGTACACTTGTCTTCACACCCAACTCTCAAACACAGAGAAATAACAACATCACCCTAGTAAATCAGAACAACTCAGAGGATACTACTGATACCAGTGATGAAGAAGTGGAATTTATGCAAATGCATAGTCCCAAGACCTTCCAACCTACAAAAAGAACATCTGACTTTAACCTTTTTGAGAATGAAGAGGTCAGCCCACCTAAAAAACATTCACTAAAAACCAATAGTAACTAACCTATGTTCTTTATGAAGGTGTCTATGAAAAATAATAAAACTTACCCAAAAAAATAATCAAAGTTCTATTGTATAACCCTCATTACTATACCTTACTATAAACATAGAGGGCAGCACATATATAATAATAATACATGTACAGTCCTATTTGTTGGTGTGTGTGTATATATTGTAAAGATGGCGCCACTACAATATAGAGGGCACCACCTATGTAATGTAAAACATATAAAAGCCATAACAATTCAACAAACTCCCATTATATTACCTGATGAAGACCAGTGATGGTCGAAACGTTGTAATTTTATTAAAATAAACTTTTAATTGAAAATAATACATGTGACTTCAGTTAATTATTATAAAGGAACAAAGGATCTACTTGACAGTCTCCTAATCTATCATAGATATCAAACACTATAATTAGTGTACAAATAAGGAAAGGTCAAAAGTAACCTCTTATTAAAAGGAAAGGTGTAAACTCACCTCACCCAAAGGAGATAGGTCAAATTCACATATTCTCAATTGTAGACTTGCTCCTAACCCTTGAAAGAAGACCCCACCTACCAAAGATACTAAACTAAACTCATAAGTTAGACAAGGATAGACTGGAACTAACCCTCCCCCAACAAGAAAGATAAGGAAAGGTTAAAAGTAACCTCTTATTAAAAGGAAAGGGGTAAACTCACCTCACCCAAAGGGGACAGGTCCATTTCATATTATATACTTGCTCCTAACCCTTGAAAGAATACCCCACCTACTAAAGACACTAAAACCAAAATCATAAGTTAGACAAAAGGAAAAACTGGAACTCACCTTCCCCCAACAAGACAGGTCAAACAGTTCCTACAAAATACAATCATCAAAATCTGATCCAGGAGTGTTTTGTGAGTGGCCCCAATCCTAACCAAACCTAAACCCTAACCTGCCCAGGACAGACATTCAAGATCAGTAAGATGAATAGTGGATACCAATTAAGAAAAAGGAGATATAATAATCAAGACAATGGGAATCTTTATAATAAAAGAAAATACACACACCAGAATAGATCCAAAGCTATAAATGAGACTTCAGAGACAGAACAACCCAATCCAAGGTTTAAAGGTCAACTTTCTGATATTGAGAAAGGTTTAACAAAAACCATTACCAGTACTTTTAACCTAACACACCATTTAAATAATTTACAAGCTAATAACCCATGGATTACTAGAGCAATGGATATTATTGACAACATACATATTACTGGTGGACCCATAACAGGTGATAGACAACTTAGATTACAAGAAATTACAAATAAATGGGCCCAAGAAATTAACAAAGAAGTCATTAATGAAACTTCTGACAGGTTAGCAGAGGTCAAATCAAAAATACAGGAACAAATGGGAAAGTTTGAACAAGCGGACCTCAACAAAGCAATGGAGGTTGCTAACACAAGAACTTACCAAAAATATGGTCTCAAAACAAATTGGATGGCTATGAAGGAGGAAGCTGAAGATATCACCAAGAAATTAAAACTTAAATTTACTGATGATTTGAGATTGAAATTCATAAGAAGAATACAGGATGCCAACAAAACTGACCTTCCTACAATGGAAAAGGTCAAACATAAAAAGGATAGACAGAAAAAGGTTGACCACAACCAACAAAGAAAAACAGAACTTACAGTAATGGCCAAGAAAATTGATGCTCTTATAGATCTTATGAAGGAGGCTATGACACCTATTCCAAAAAACTAACCTCTCAAAATGTTCAAAAGAATAATAAGCATAACACAATGATTTTAAACTTATGTAAGAATTTAGAAATTAATAAAACTGTTGAATTGCATTTAAATAAAGGCTTTGGTTTTGCATGGAATTTCACACACAAACAATGGATTTTACTAATGATACAAGGTACACTAGACTATTCAGTAAAATGGATGTCAATTTTTAAAAAAGGAGGTGCACCTTTGTTTAGAAACTCAGGTCTTAACAGAAAACTGAAAATAACAGATAAACCAAAAAAGGACCTGACTAAACTCATTGAAGACTTGGAAAATTTCTTTGTATCTGATATTCCTGAAATCAAATATATGGCACATGATACAATCCATACAATACATAGGATCATCAAAACAAAAACCAGACCTCTACATGATAACAAAGGTGTGACAGTTATCAAAGACTTCATACAAAAAACACCAGAAATAATTATTAAACCAGCGGACAAAGGCAATAGAATGGTTATAATGTCCAAGGAGGATTATGTTTATGAGGCAATGGTACAACTGACAGATACAAACACATATAAGATTGTACAAAACAGACCCAGCAAAGAACAATGGGAATATATTAATACTCTCTTAACTAAACTAAAAGAGGGAGGTCATATCAATAACTCCACAATGACACTACTAAAACCAGAAAACAATGATGGCAATAGAAAATTCTATCTTTTACCCAAAATTCACAAACCTACTGAGTCCTGGAGAATACCTAATGTTATCCCAAAAGGTCGGCCTGTAGTGAGCTACTGTGGCTCTGACCTCTATATGATTAGTAAATTCATTGACTTCCACCTCCAACATCTGGCAAAACTGACCTCAACATACATAAAAAATACAGAACACCTCATTGAGAAAATAAAGGTCATCAAGAATTGGAATAACAGAATTATTCTAACAGCAGATGTGGAAGCACTATACCCTAGCATAGACCCAATATGGGGGATACAAGCTGTTAGAAAGTTCATGCAGGAACACAAAGAAACTAACAGACCTGATGCAATAATATTAGACCTCTTATGGATATGCCTGAACAATAATGACTTTACCTTTGGTAACACAAGATTCCTACAAATAAAGGGAACAGCTATGGGTGCACCTTTTAGCCCCTCGTATGCCAATATTGTACTCAACACATGGGAACAACCAATCATAAATAAATATAAAAATGACCTCATCTATTTTGGCAGGTACATTGATGACATAATTATAATTTCAGAGGTCAATACTGACCTCACCAACCTTAAAGAAGAATTAAACACAAAAAACAACAATATTAAACTACAATGGTCTTCCAACCCCAAAGAAGTTGAATTTCTGGATCTTAAAATTATGCTACATGGTGACACTATACAATGGCACACTTTTTTTAAGGAAACAGATTCAAGGAAACTAATCCCAACCAACAGCAACCACCCAAAACACACCTTCACAGGCACACTTCTGAGCCAACTTATCAGGTATGACAGAAATTGTAGCCTAGAAGCTGTGGCCATACAACAATTTAAAGACTTAATCAAAATCAACAAAGAAGGTGGATACACTAAAACAATGGAAAGGAATGTTATCAGAAAATGGAAGACTAAAAAAGTTAATTACAACAAGGAAACTTACACAATTAATAAATGTAACTCTACCAAATGTGACACCTGCAAAAGGTTAGAACAAACACCTAAAGTATTTGATAGAATGAAGGTCAACTACATCGATCTGAGAGGGACATACTCATGTAACTCAAAAGGAGTCATTTACATCTTACAATGCTCACTTTGCAATATGTTATATGTAGGTATGACTACAGATAGTATCAAAAGCAGATGGGGTACCCATAACCTGGCATTTAGGAATAAAGTCAACAGACCTGTATATTTGCATATGAATGAACATAACATAAAAAAATTTAGGATTTACATCGCTAGACAAATACCCAATAGCATAAAAGAGAATAATATAACAACATGGCTAATGAGAGAGGAATGCACAATAATTAACAAACTGGATACAATTTACCCCAGAGGCCTTAACAGACATGAAGGTTTTACTTGTAGAGAAAAAACACCTCTTATTCTTCCTCAACAACAAACCACACAGGAATGGGCCTGGAACATTAAACAAAACATTACATCAAATGCCCTGGAAAATCACACACTGGAAATGTATAAGACAATAACAGCCTATAAAATAGCTAACACCTCAAGAAAATTACTTGTCAATAAAGAAGTGGATGAGATTATGGAAGCCTATGTTCAAAAATATCTAAAAACCATTCAAAACACAGAAACTAAATAAACACCTTTCATAACAGAAGAAGGTTAAACATAACCTTTGGTTCAAGGGAAAGGTTAGAAACATAATAGTATGTTGCAGAAGACAAATAAGGACCTACTAGAACCAAAGCAGAAAACAACAAAGACATAAAAATAGAAAATAAATATGGTGATTGTCTTTTAAGAAAAGTTGAGGTGAGTGTAAACAACCTAAACATTAACCTTACAGAAAATCTTGAGGTTGACCTACCCAACCTGTATGATGGTGGCCCTCACTACTCCATCTTAACAAACACCACCAATAAAGTTATTATGATTGATGAGAGGATGGTAAATGACCTTAGAATGCAGGTTATCCAACAACAAAAGGAGATTGAAAATCAGAGGAAAATCATTGAGCAACAAAGAGAGGAAATGGGAAAACTAAAACTAAACAACAACATATTCACTTGGAATATAAAAGAAGCAGGTACACTTGTCTTCACACCCAACTCTCAAACACAGAGAAATAACAACATCACCCTAGTAAATCAGAACAACTCAGAGGATACTACTGATACCAGTGATGAAGAAGTGGAATTTATGCAAATGCATAGTCCCAAGACCTTCCAACCTACAAAAAGAACATCTGACTTTAACCTTTTGAGAATGAAGAGGTCAGCCCACCTAAAAAACATTCACTAAAAACCAATAGTAACTAACCTATGTTCTTTATGAAGGTGTCTATGAAAAATAATAAAACTTACCCAAAAAATAATCAAAGTTCTATTGTATAACCCTCATTACTATACCTTACTATAAACATAGAGGGCAGCACATATATAATAATAATACATGTACAGTCCTATTTGTTGGTGTGTGTGTATATATTGTAAAGATGGCGCCACTACAATATAGAGGGCACCACCTATGTAATGTAAAACATATAAAAGCCATAACAATTCAACAAACTCCCATTATATTACCTGATGAAGACCAGTGATGGTCGAAACGTTGTAATTTTATTAAAATAAACTTTTAATTGAAAATAATACATGTGACTTCAGTTAATTATTATAAAGGAACAAAGGATCTACTTGACAGTCTCCTAATCTATCATAGATATCAAACACTATAATTAGTGTACAAATAAGGAAAGGTCAAAAGTAACCTCTTATTAAAAGGAAAGGTGTAAACTCACCTCACCCAAAGGAGATAGGTCAAATTCACATATTCTCAATTGTAGACTTGCTCCTAACCCTTGAAAGAAGACCCCACCTACCAAAGATACTAAACTAAACTCATAAGTTAGACAAGGATAGACTGGAACTAACCCTCCCCCAACAAGAAAGATAAGGAAAGGTTAAAAGTAACCTCTTATTAAAAGGAAAGGGGTAAACTCACCTCACCCAAAGGGGACAGGTCCATTTCATATTATATACTTGCTCCTAACCCTTGAAAGAATACCCCACCTACTAAAGACACTAAAACCAAAATCATAAGTTAGACAAAAGGAAAAACTGGAACTCACCTTCCCCCAACAAGACAGGTCAAACAGTTCCTACAAAATACAATCATCAAAATCTGATCCAGGAGTGTTTTGTGAGTGGCCCCAATCCTAACCAAACCTAAACCCTAACCCTAACCCTAAGACTTCAACTGAATAATATTCAAATTCAATTAAGGAAAAATTTCATGAAATTTAAATTTCTAACAAAAAAATCTTTCACAGCATACATTTACAGAAACTTGAATATCTTTAATAACAAATATGTTAATATAAACATCCAGAACAATAATAGAGGTGTTTCAAAAGCGTTTGGTGGTCTAATAGGTGATGTTGGAAACAAGAAATTTCAATTTGTATCAAAAATTCAAGAAAATACAAAAAATTACATATTGATTAATGGAAAATTGACAAGTGGAAGTAAACAAAAAAGACAAACTTTTGATGAATGTTTATTAATCAATGTCAAAGATTTAATTTTCCCAGATTCATACCTGAAATATGTCTTTTGAAGTTTAGTTCTATTAAAATTTTTTCTGTATTCTCAAACAGGGTTAGGGTTAGGGGTTTTAGTTGAGTATGCCAACTTGTATATATATGCCTAACTAATAAATTGAATTCAAAATTTAGAAATTTTGAAGCAAACTATACGTTTGAGGTGTAAAATAGGAAAAAATGATGTTTTTTTCTACATTTTGACCTCTAGCTCAAAACCCAAGCCCATGATTGTACACATACATTCGTCAGCTATATTCTACAATAGAGAAGTAGTATTGAACCAGTATTGTACTATGCAGATAGCACTGATAAAGATAAGCAGTAGTGACCTAGTTTCGCATAGGGCAGTGCATACACATTATGCAGTAATAAAACCTATTGAATTATATAAAGAATATTTGCTATTTGCAACCTAGCATTAATATTACAATTTATTAATCCATAAATTTATGATTTCGAACTAAAACTAGTTCAATTAATTATCAATTATGCTTAAATTCTAAGGTTAGATTATATTCACTATTCAACAGTATTGTATACACAATACTGTTCTTTTTAACATGCATTAATCAGATATACTTCCTCCTTATATGCTGATGCTAAATTTACTAACTCAATCAATTGAATATCATTATTAAGGTAGAATATAAAAACGGTCAAATATACAATCTACATGTTTTCTTGATTGTTGGACTTGTCCTACTAAAATTGTTACATCTTATGCAACTCTCCAACCTGAGAAATTCAACTATTATTTAGAAGAGGAAAACAATAAAAACATGACCATATTTAGAACTTTTCTTTGTCTTCAAATGTTACTTTTGTTTTTGTGAACATTGAAATTTGTGAACTATCAACCCTTAAAAGAGTATATAAACCCTACGAAATTAACAGTTGATAGTTCAGTTTTCTAACCGTCAGCTAGTTGTTTAAACTAGCTTGTTTAGAACTAGAAGCTCATTTTACTCAATACATATTCTTTGGACGAAATACTGGTGTTTTGTTAATCAATTTCTACCGAAATTGCCTTTGTTAGACTATTTGTGGACGAACTTTAAAGGTTCTATTTGGACCAGTACTTTGGCAAGTTGGTAAATGATTGGAAAGGACGATTACAGTTGTGACGAACCAGAAATTCCTACAATTACAATACAACAAAGTACAAATATGGCGCAGTCGACAGCCCACAATGCTACTTCAATGAATGTTATTTTGGTTTATGAGAATGACAAAGCCAGAGCCAAGGAAGTAGATGAGTATCTTTCAAAAATTAATGAATTAATGTTGAGAATTAAAAGTAGTGGAGCCAAAGTTGATGGTAATAGCTTTTTAAAGTACCATTTGATGACTGGGGCAGCTACAATTCCTGAAGGTATGGTTAATCCTGATCCTACTCAACCAAAATTCAGTTATGATGGCATTCAAGATAATGCTTTGGAAAAGACAATTGCAAGTCTTCTAATTGATGCTAATGAGAAACCTAATACTACTTTGCTGAGACCCTATTCTGGTAGCAAAGATACTTGGGCCTTTAAGAGGAACTTTCAAACAGCTTGTGAATTAAACCTTTGGGATACAGAAGAGAAAAGAGTTCGAATGCTGAGAAAATACACTACTGGAAGAGCCAGAGATGTTATTGAAAGTTTACCCTCCATGGCAAATGAAAATGAAATTTGGGATGCATTGGATGAAGAATTTAATCCAGATCCTATGGCTTACAAAAAAGAAATTGATAGATTGAGACAGTTCAATGATGAAACTGTCCAAAGTTTTGTTAGAAGAAGTAAAGAACTTGTGGAAAAATTCCTACCATTCAATACTACTGAAATGGCTTGTGTTACTGAAAGAGTTAGAGAACTTCAACTGTTAACTGTATTCAGGAATGGTCTTAAAGGAAAAATTGTTAATCATGTGGAAAAAGATGGAAAGATTAACTCAGTTAATCAGTATATTAAATTGGCAAAAAGAGCAGAAATATTTTTTGATAATGCAAGAAAAGAAAGCGAAAATGAATTCAAACAGTACAAAAGGAGATTTGACAACAATCAGAGTAACTCAAATCAAAATGAACATACATTTAAACCTTTTTCTCAAAATAGATTTCAACAACAAAGAAATGGAAATGCAGGAAATAATGAAAAAGGCAGCTTTAACAGACTAATACATGTTGGACCTGATGAACCTAATGAAACTGAAATTTCTAAAGGAAGAATGGCAATATTTAATCTCAAAGAAGAGAAAATCGCACATTTTAAGTGTACTTCTTTGGTAAAAGGCAGAAAAGATTTCCAATTTCGAATGAAAAATCATAATGGAAGAGAGGTTATTGCTTTATGTGATTCAGGAGCACTTTTGTCATTTATTACAGAAAAAGAAATCAGGTTAATGGATTCTAAATTCATCAAGAAAGAAACTACTGGCTTACCAATCATCACTTCAGCAGAGGGAAATGCTTTAAAGACAAAAGGAAAAACAAAACTGAATATTCAATTTAATGGAAGAATTATGGAACAAGAATTCTTTATTATGGAAAAACTAGATATGGCTATAATACTTGGTTGTGATTTCTTAGAAAATGCTGGAGCTCTTATTGATTTTGCAACAAAACAAGTTTCTCTTCCATTCTTTATCAGAAAAGGACAACCAGTTAGAAAGTTTTTGCAATATAACGAAAATCACCAAACAAAATTTGGAAAACAAGGCAGTGTAAAAAAAGTAACTGTTGGAATGATGGGACAGTATTTTGAAGATTCTGACACTCCATCTGAAGTTTTTGATACTCCATCCGAAGTTTCAGATAGTGTGGACTCAGAAATGGAAGTTACTGATCCAGATACTGGCTATGATACAAGCAACACTCATGGTTCAAGCATAGTTTATGAGGGATTCAATGGTTTTGATTCAAATAGCAATTATGGCACAGATGAAAGTTCCAGTACTTCTGAAAATTATGATACAGAAACAAGTATTGAATCAGATCACAGCCCAGACTCAGATTTGGATATAATCAATGGTACAAGCTCATCTGAAGATGAAATTAGTGATTCAACTGATTCTGATCATGGTTCAATGATTGTTATAGACTCATCTGAGGAAGAGCTTGATAACATAACTGAGCCTGATAATGATTCAATGATTGTTATAGACTCATCTGAAGAAGAGACCAGTAACACAATTGAGTCTGACAATGATTCCATAATGGTTATAGACTCATCTGATGAAGAGACTGGAAATATACCTAAGTCTGACAATGACTCAGTTATTCTCATAAATTCCTCTGAAGAAGAAACTGAAGACTTGGCTATGGAAATGGAAATGAAACCACAATACATAGAATTAGAAGATGGAATAACTATCAAAGTGCAAAAAGAACAAAAGAAAAATCCAGTTACTCCTGAAATAGAAGAATTACAGTTGGAAAGTATTGAATTTGAACATTTGTCTAATCAAAATGTACACAATATTAATTCAAATACACTAGAAATTGACAATTATTTACATGTGTCCAAAAATAATCTTGACAAGAACAGAGAAGAATTAAAAGAAATGATAAAGAATTATGAAGATATTATTGCTACAAATCAGAATGACATTGGTTCACCAGATGTTCCACCAATGGCAATTGAATTATTGGAAGATATAAAGCCTTTCAAACAAAGACCATACAGATTGCCACCCAACAAACAGCAGGAATGCAGGGATCAATTAAATGGATTATTGGAAAATGGTCTAATTAGAGCAAGCAAAAGCCAATGGGCTTCACCCATTGTTTTTGTGAAAAAGAAAGAAGGAACATTAAGAATGTGTGTGGATTACAGAAAACTTAACAAGCAATCAAAAAAGAATTGTTATCCAATCCCACATCAGGAAGATTTATTTGATAAGCTTGGAGGAGGCCACAAATATTTTTCTATATTGGATTTAACAAGTGCATTTCATCATATTCCAATTAAAGAAGAAGATAAGGAGAAAACTGCTTTTATTACACCATTTGGTTTATTTGAATTCAACCGCATGCCATTTGGTTTGGCAAATGCACCTTCACACTTCAGCTATATCATGGCAAATTTTGTTATTAATGGATTGGAAAACTTCTGCATTAATTATATGGATGATATTATAGTTTTTACCAAAACATTGGAAGAACACTTTGTAGCTCTACAGAAACTTATGGAAAGAATCAAGGAAAAAGACTTCAGAATTAAACTGAGCAAATGTGCATTCTTACAAGAATCAGTTCAATTCCTTGGTCATAGAATTACACAGAATGGTATTGAAACTGATCCTGAAAAGATTCAGAAAATAAAAGATGCCAAATTACCTATGTTTGCAAATACTCTGTTGAGTTTTGTGGCATTTTGTGGTTATTATAGAAGATTTGTTAAAGATTTTGCAAAAATCACAAAACCTTTGAGAGAATTATTAAAAGTACACCAAAAGACAGAAAAACTGAAATGGACAAAAAAAGCAGAGGAAGCTTATGAAACACTAAGGAATGCAATGACAGAGCCCCCAATCCTTCAACTGCCAGACTTTACTAAATCATTCTATTTAACAACAGATGCTTCTAATTATGCAGTTGGTGCAGTTCTAGAACAAGAATGGGAAGAAGATGGAAAGAAAATAAGAAAACCAATTTCTTTTGCTTCCAAGCTCCTAATCAATACACAACTAAGATATGCAGCTTATCAAAAAGAGGCTTTTGCAGTATATTGGGCAGTACAAAAATTCTCCCATTATCTACAGTATAAGAAATTTTTTCTCTACACTGATCACCAAAATTTGGTACAAACATTTGTACAAAACAAACTGAATACAAGTACTGTTAAATGGGTGATGGCACTTATGGATATGGATTTTGAAATAATATACATACCAGGAAGAACTAATAGAGCAGACTGGATATCAAGAATTGGTGAAACTGATGAAGTAATTGATTTTCGTAATTTACTTAAGGAAAGATTAAATGAAGAAAAACAAAATGGCAATACAGTTCCCCAATTAGCAGAAAGAAAGGATATGCTTAAATGCTTTTATATTGATACAGAGGACTTAGAAGAATTAGATGATTGTTTAGATGACAATCTAGACAATGATTATGATGAAGACATAACTGAAATCCAAGCCCAGATTATGAAACTAAAAATCACACCAGTTGAAATAAACTTCTATAGAGAACAAGTATTAGATACTCCACTAATGAAAGTTGTAGACAAATTGGAAGGAGAAAACATTGATAATGGGTCTTTGAATGAATATGGAAACTTTATTGAATCTATGTTTGTAAAAGAAGACCTTGTATGGTATCTAAATGGCTGTCAACCACTACTTGTAATTCCACTATCAACTCTAACCAACTTACTTGGACAAATTCATCAACATCAACTATTTGAGCACTATGGTGTAGACATAACAATTCACACTTTGGAGCAAGCTTTCTGGCACCCAAAGCTAAAGAAAACAATTAAAGATCACATAAAGAGTTGTGAATTTTGTGAGCAATTAAGAGCACCAGGCAACAAACATCTGTTGGTTGAAACACCTCACCCAACTTTACCAATGCAAAGAATAGCTATGGACATAATGGGACCTCTGACTGGACATGATTCTTACAAGTATATACTTGTCATTATAGACCACATGTCCAGATTTACCAACATATTCCCTCTAAAAACTCAAACAGCTGAGGAAATTTCTAAACATTTGTTTTTCAACTATTTCCCAATATTTGGTATCCCAGAAGAAATTCTCACAGATCAAGGAAGGAATTTTCTTGGGGAAATCTTTACAGAAATGGTGACATCAATGGGAATACGAAAAATTAAAACAACAGCATTCCATAGCCAAAGTAATGGAATGGTAGAAAGAAAGAATTTGGAAATTCGTAGAGCACTACATAAACATGTAGTTATGGAACAATTAACAGATTGGACAAGACAGTTACCATTAATTCAGACATGTTTAAATCAAATTCCAGTTGGAAGCACTGGCAAAACCCCACATGAAATATTATTTGGATTGAAGAATAGAAATGTTTTAGACCTGTTAATGGAAGTTCCAAGATTAGAACCAACAACAAAATTCTTATTTGATAGAAAACATGAACTTGAAGAAATTAGAGCAACAGCACTTTGCAAATCTGTTCTAAAAAAGAAGGAATATAGAGATAGAGTTAATAAAGCTATTACAAGAAAACCTCCAACTTACAAAATTGGTGATTGGGTACACATAAGAAATGAAAACATTGGTCAAGGAATGAACAGAATAAATACAAGCAAATGGAGTGGACCATATCTTGTAACTGCTACAGATACTACAAAATGTTTGTATGAATTACAAATATTGGCAGATAAAAGAAAATTCTATCATGCTAGTAGACTAAGACTAGCTAACAAACAACCTATAACAGTTAACACAGTGACAGTAAGGAAACACCAAACAAATGGTGGAATGCTTCCTATCAGAGGATCAATAATTTATACACTGTTAGCAATATGCTGTTTAAACTTGGTCCAAGCAAATGTATCCATAACAAAAGCAAACATAACTGTAAGAATGCTACCATCAGTACAGTTTTGTCAAGGACAACAAGTACACCAATCATTTGATTTAGCAGATGAACCAGTATGTACCTTTGAAACTAAACAAATGATCAAAATTGTAGCTAACATCTATGAAATTAAAGCTGACAATTTGGCAATTCAAGCTGTCAAGTGTTTAGTGAAAAGAAGAATCAATTTCTACACTCATTACTTTTTTGGAGCAAAGAAACACAGAATTGAAAAACAAACACTTGCCTTAAGTGAAAAACAATGCAGAACAATGCTATACACACACAAAACCTTAAATGGACAAAACCTAATTGAAAAAGGCAAACTTCTTATGTATAATGAAAACAAAGGACCAAATTACAAATGGCCAAGAACCACAGTGGTGGAAGAATTTACAACAATCCTTCAAATTGGCAAGGCTTATGGAATCCAAGTCAAGATAAAATAACCACAAATTTGGAATATTTAGAAGACTGTTCTATTAAACAAAAATTTTGTAGAACTTTGGATTCATCATTATATTTAATCCAGAAAAAGGCCAAAGTCTTCTAGGCCATGTTTCACCATGGAAAATAGTTTCCCATAATGTGGAATGTGTAAAACTTGGAGGATATTTTTCCTGCCCCAACTATGCAATAATGGATTTACCTTACCAAGACAGATATATCAAAGGATATGGTGGTCCTGGTACCAGAGTATTGGTACCCCAGAAAGAATATGACTTACTTAGAACTGATCTTACAAATTCTAATTATGCTGACAATAAAATAATAGAGGATACAAAATACAAGATCATTTCAAATAAAGAAGTTAATAGATTGGAGAAATATATTGGAAAGAAATCATCACTAAGAAAGGCCAATGTCACAGAAATACAAGATATTTTAACATATAATGATTGGTATAGAGATGGTGACAAAACCTACCATATGCTGATAAAAATCATGCAACACCATTAGTGAGGACTTGGTTTGTCAAAGAAATTATTTCTCCAGACATCTGGGATATTCACAACAAATACATACTAAAAATGCTGAAAACAACAAAGCTAAAACCTGCCAGACCAGTAAGATCACAAGATTTTGAATTGGACAAAAAACCAGTTACTTTCAACCCACTCCCAAACATGAACATTTGGTATCAAAGCCAAAAGATACACAATTTCAAATTCATACAGAAAAATGGCAAATATACACTTTTACAAAGAAAACCAATAAATCACAAATGGAAGAGGAAACAATTAGAAACATAGAGATTCCAGAATCCCACCAAATAAATATAAAAGATGCTATAAGAACAGCTGCACTACTAAACAATATTGACAAAAATTTTCAAAATTTACAAACAGTTTTTAAACAAGTTTCACAAACTTTTATGCAAAGAATTTATCATGAGAAACAAGATGATAGCCTACTTACACACTATCACCTCAACTACCAACAATACTTGGATCTAAACATGGAACCCATAGTACATGGTTAGGAGATCTAACAACCCTCAATACATGTACAGAATTAAAAACTGTTCAAGTAGTTTGTGACACAACAATTATAACAAAAAATGGATTATGTTCAAAAGAATTTCTGATCAAATATAAAGATCTCCTATTCTCAATTGATCCAATACTTCATCATGCTTACCACATCACAAAAGAAGACATAAGATATGGTACATGTGACCAAACTCAGCATCTCTTCAAGATCAAGAAAAATCCTTTGGATGCAGAACAAAATCAATATGCCATACATTCTGGCAAGAAGACATTTATCTATTATACAAGGAAAGGATGCAGGTTCCAAACAGCAGCAGCACAATCAATCAGAATGAAAATCAACAGTCAAATTGAAGAACCAAAACTAGAAGTTGTCAGACTCACAGAATTATTACAACTAGGTATAAAAGAAGATGTGGGCAAGAAACATTATCAGATACAACAAGTTTTGGAATACATACAGGATACTTTGACTAAGCATAGAGAGCATATTAACTTTGCAAATGATTTAGGAATTGATGCAGCCTTGTCACCAACACAACATCTATTTTCTTCATGGATAAGAAAACCTTTCAAATACTAATAGACACACTTCTGCCAATTATACTCTTGATTGGAATTGGATTCTTCATCTACTTTATTTGGAAGAAAAAACTGAAAAGAGTTCAATTTACCAGACTGTCTAAACTACTGACAAAAACAAAAAGATTACCTTCAGCTCCAACAGCTGAATCAGAAGAAATAGAACTGCAAAATTATCCTATGTTCAGAAAAAGTGGTGATAACATAATTGTCACAAGTCCTAGACCTTTCGTGGAAGCAAGGTCTTAAAGGAGTGGGATGTTTGTACACATACATTCGTCAGCTATATTCTACAATAGAGAAGTAGTATTGAACCAGTATTGTACTATGCAGATAGCACTGATAAAGATAAGCAGTAGTGACCTAGTTTCGCATAGGGCAGTGCATACACATTATGCAGTAATAAAACCTATTGAATTATATAAAGAATATTTGCTATTTGCAACCTAGCATTAATATTACAATTTATTAATCCATAAATTTATGATTTCGAACTAAAACTAGTTCAATTAATTATCAATTATGCTTAAATTCTAAGGTTAGATTATATTCACTATTCAACAGTATTGTATACACAATACTGTTCTTTTTAACATGCATTAATCAGATATACTTCCTCCTTATATGCTGATGCTAAATTTACTAACTCAATCAATTGAATATCATTATTAAGGTAGAATATAAAAACGGTCAAATATACAATCTACATGTTTTCTTGATTGTTGGACTTGTCCTACTAAAATTGTTACATCTTATGCAACTCTCCAACCTGAGAAATTCAACTATTATTTAGAAGAGGAAAACAATAAAAACATGACCATATTTAGAACTTTTCTTTGTCTTCAAATGTTACTTTTGTTTTTGTGAACATTGAAATTTGTGAACTATCAACCCTTAAAAGAGTATATAAACCCTCGAAATATAACAGTTGATAGTTCAGTTTTCTAACCGTCAGCTAGTTGTTTAAACTAGCTTGTTTAGAACTAGAAGCTCATTTTACTCAATACATATTCTTTGGACGAAATACTGGTGTTTTGTTAATCAATTTCTACGCGAAATTGCCTTTGTTAGACTATTTGTGGACGAACTTTAAAGGTTCTATTTGGACAGTACTTTGGCAAGTTGGTAAATGATTGGAAAGGACGATTACAGTTGTGACGAACCAGAAATTCCTACAATTACAATACAACAAGTACAATGATTTTTTTTATTTTTTTGAATATGCCTTATAACATATTACTAAAACACATATCAAAAATTAAAAAAATGTGGGCTTGGAATTAGAGATATTAGCATTGAAGTTTGTCTTGATACAATGGTTTTTGTGACTAACCATGTTTTATAAAGAAAATGTTTATTGTAATCATGTTTTTTCAGATTATAGAAACAATATATTTAATACTGAGAAAATGGCATCTAACAAACTGTTAGAGAATACTATAAACTGGTTTTTTCCTAACAATCCACAACTTGTTTACATACATAAGGAACATTAACAGAAATTTGTAATTGATGTTGACTATAATAGTTTAGGTTAGTTGTAAGGCTGATATCTAACCCTGAACAGAATCTGTAGAAATTAAATAAAGATAGTGCAGATTAAAACCGACTATTTTATTGAACTTACCTATTGTAATTGATTTACAATGGGATTATAATGGTAATCTTTGTACATTAAGCAGTGGATCTGGTTAATGTTGGCATCATGCATATTTGTCATTTCCACAATTATGTATTTAGAAACATTTACATATACATGATTTTCTTGGTAAATAATTGCGAAAATGCTTCTATCTCAATGAACCCCCCAACTAAACTGTAATACATGGTTTTTTTATAATTATCCATATTCTGATACTCCCATTTGATCCTTTTTTTCAATGTTACATTTCAATAAACTTTATTCCCCAGATTTCCACATAGCAATGTCCCAACAATAAATTTTCTTAAAACATTTGGACATGTAAACCTTGTCTGAAAGTAAGTAGAGAGTAAACAGGCAATTTCCATCCCCTGGTACAATGACATATGTTAAATGTTGACTGTTGGTGATATTATAAACCCTGATTTGGTGACCTTTTTTTCTTTCAGCTGTTCTCTATTATTATTATTATTGTTTGTTGTTGTTGTTGGTAGCTGGTGCTGATAACAGACATTTGAAATTTATAATTTTTGAATGCCTGTTGCTTTGTAATTGTAACTCTGCTGCTAACCCTGATTTATTGTGATTTGTTAGTTGATTGTTGTCATCAATCAATACATCATCAATTATCATTGTGTATTAGCTTTTGTAAGTTGAATAATATAACTTTCTGCTGGTATTTACACCCTAATTTTTTAAGTTGAACATGACACTGTGTACTTTGTATTATAGATTGAAAATCTTTTTGTATATGGTTTTTAGTCATTTTCAATCTATAATTTAATTTAAGTTTTGTAAACTCTATAACACAATTAATGGAATGAAGTTTGATTGTAGGTTGAAGAAAGGATTTTTTCCCTAAAATATCTTTATCATATTAATTTTGTTTTCTCATTTTCATTCTTCTTGTTATGATTTGATTGGGAATGTTGAATTGTTTATCTGCTTCATAAGGTTTATACATAGTGTTCTGTTGAATTGTTTCCTTTTGGTAACAAACTTATTAGGATATTTTTCAC
>CAJFCJ010000108.1:0-38501 GCA_904063045.1 Dimorphilus gyrociliatus
ATTTCTATTCAAAGACTTTCAGAATTTCACATCAATATAGTTTGAATAGTCTGGTTGAAACCCATCGTTAAAAAATTTTGTGTCTTATTTCGAACAATAAATCTATCAAGAGGTAAATGTCATAAAATAGAATTGAAGGAAAAACTGTCAAGATGAATATGATAGAAAACGGCCAAATGTAGGTTGAAAATGGTCAAAAACAGCAAAAGACCTATTTTTATATGTAAAATATTTATAAGGCTTGTCAATAATTATTGTTTTATTAAACATTTTATATATTATTAATAGTAATTGTACTATTTTGCAATACTTGAAATTTGCAGACAAAAGGCTGTCTATTTTCACTGGACTCATTCAGTCTGTCTTACACTTTCTTCGGTCATATCTTTCAAGAATGACCAAGTTAGAAGTAAGAAACTGGCAAGAAATGAAAACATGGGTCTTTGGCGTTTTCTATTAATCAAGGCGTATTGTATTGATCTTTCAATAGAAAGAGTAGTGGAGATTGTAGAATGTAGAAAGAGATTTCAATGGACAACAATGAATTCAAAATTTCATTCAACTGTGTCCCCATAAAAGGCTATGGGAGAAGACATTTGCGCAGTCTAAATGAAAAAGAAACAAACGAAGACCATGAAAATTCTCAGCTTTTTTTCCATTCTGATTTTTTCTAAAAGTAAGTAGAATAGATGTAGTTTTTTCTATTTTCTATGAAATTATAACTTCATAATAAGTTGATTTGTGTCTAATGTTTTATTTTTCACAGATATCCAAGAAATAACAGCTCCGATTCCTTCAGTTGAACTTATTGGGCAGCCACCATTTGAAGAGTTTCAAATGTCCAAGCTGATGTGTCATGCAGGTAGGAAAATTTATTTGTGACTTTTCTATTATTTACTGGCTTTTTCTTCAGTCTTTCAGATGAACATCCTGATTATTCATTCATGGGAGTAACCTCATTCACAGCTAGGGCTAGTCAAATATCAACAGCAACTATGTCTTTAAAAACTGATAGTGAAACAGAGGGTACTGAAACTGTTGATGTAACTTTGCCCTGCGTTATGAGTGGATTTAATTCAGAATTTACTGTTAGTGTAGATATTATAGATCCACCTGGCGGGAATGGTGATCCTCACTTTAGGTTTCTGGTTGCAGATGAGAGGGATGGAAAAAGCGCCAAAAATATATGCTTTGATGTAACTTCCACAAAAGGCAATATAATAGAAATTTTCTCTGACAAATCTGAAAATATTACCATATATGGCGTGTTAAAAGATGATTACTACATGCATGAAATACTTGTAAATATAGAAGGGAGACATTTTCAAGTAAACTTAAAAAATGTAATTTGGCAAAATTCTAAAATTTTTGAATGGAAAGATCAATCAGTTACAATTAAAAAAGAAGAGAGAACTATCAACTTTAGAGTGGAAAGAAATTTATTACACCTTAAAATTTCCAGATATCACAATATTTATAGAGAACACAGTTTTCTTGTAAGAATTTCTCAAAATTCAATGTTTGGGTCTTATCTAGATGTTTATATTAATAATATTAATTCATATAAATCAGCTGGTGGACTCTTGGGTTATAGCCAAAGCCAAAAATTTGAATTTTATGAACCACCTCAAAACTTAAAAAAGTCTATACTTAAAGTAAATAACAACTTTGTTCCAAGTAGAACTGTCATCAGATCTAATTTGGAATGTTGGTTAGTAAATGTCCAGGACATTCTTTACCCAAAGGTTTTGGATGATTTCATTTCAAAAAAATAGTTTAAAAGAAACAGGAAACTGGTTCTTCTTATTTTATCACTGTATTTCTGACACCAATTATTGATACAAAGCCTTAAAGTAGCCATAAGTAAGCTTGAATCACCAGGAAACTTTGGGATGTGTTGAAAACACCAACTGTGCCAGTTGAAAACGTCCATTGGATTTTTGGCGATTCCAATTGCTCCACACTACTTGAATAGACATCTAAACCTATTAAATTAAATCTGATAACTTTGAAGTTTTTAAAAAATATGAAATGAATATCTTTTGAAAAATAAATCATAACAAAAATAAAATTGAAGAATATTTTACATAAGCCTATACTTAGGGAAAAACCACCAATAATGACACTATACATAAGAAAATGACTTGTCGTAACTACTCTTATATTAAAAAATGGCCTATAAGTTGGCACAACTCATTAAAGACACTGTACTTAGTAACTTCGCAAAAGACAGTACATGCATTGTAAAGAAATTATACAAAATTGTCAAGGAGAAGGTTGCAGAGGGGAGAATCTACAGAGATATCTCTGAAATTCTGAAACTGAAGAAATCAACAGTCCAAAACCAACTAACCTTATAAGAAGGTTGGCAATTGTGGAGACTGAAAAACATTTAGTTCTGGGCTTCTAGAAGGCCAGTCTTTCAAAACTTTTATCTTACTTCTCCTCATAAACCTCCTACTAGAAGCTAATGTATGGCATTTAGCACCATCCTGCATAAGCAGATTATCCTCATTGTAAATTGGAAAAAGCTTATTTTTAATAAGCAAAAGGCTCATTTTATATGCTCATAGATATTTTAAAACAGGAATCAAGTCTTATTCCAGTTGTAGAGAGACTTTTATCAGAAACAGGAGAAAACATCCCAGAAACTTTAAGTTAACTGGTTAGTATTTGAGGTATTCATAAATAGATACATAAATTCTATTTATAAAAATTTCAAATTTTTAACAATAGAACTCATGTGGATGTTTTATTGTATCTTTAAAGGTTCAAGTAGAACCAGTACTGTTGTAACTTCCGAACTTATAAGTTG
Source organism: Dimorphilus gyrociliatus (assembly GCA_904063045.1). NCBI lineage: Eukaryota > Metazoa > Annelida > Polychaeta > Dinophilidae > Dimorphilus > Dimorphilus gyrociliatus. The sequence continues at coordinate 2,816 of CAJFCJ010000108.1, forward strand.
GCCAAGCAAGGGCAGTACAGTATCAAAGATAACACTGATGGACATAAGCAGTATTCACCTAAACTTCAATATTACAGTTTATTAATCAATAAACTTGTTACATCTTATGCAACTCTCCAACCTTACAAATGCAACTACTATCTAGATGAAGAAAAGAATAAAAACATGACCTTATTTACAATGGAATAATTAGTTTCTCTTTCTAGTAGAATTACATAATTGAGAGAAAAGTGGTAAAAAAATTGTATAATTTGTTTTCTTTAGAAAAAATTACAAGTTGTGCAATGTATTTCTAAGTTAAAATTTATATTTAGACAGCACAACCAATAGAGTTACAACTCATTTTCACTTCTTTCTTATCTTACAAATTATCTACAAGTAATCTTTTTTAGGATATTATATCTTAAATTCACAAAATGTGCACTTAGAAATAATAATGTACTGATATTTAGACTCTAGATACAATAGAACTTTAGAAAGGCTTATTTCACAGGAATTAAAGAATTAAAGCAGAAATTCCTACAATTGCAATACAACAAAGTACACAGAATCCATGACTAATAATAAACATTAATAAATATTTAGGAAAGAGATAGAAACATCTGAAACTTTTAGGATGCCCATAATACTTTGAAAATGACCTTTTCAATATTTTCTCCTCACACAACTCAAATAAAAGACAATTTGCAAAAGTAGAAATCTTTGCTTTCCAGATAAATATCTAAAAGTATATGAATTTTAACAACATCAGTTAAACTGTTATTTAGATTTTTACACTGGAAATAGAAATACAGATATGAATTGTTTTGATTAAAATTCTCAAGGTTACATAAATTTATCACTTCCTCTCCATTTTCTTTTATTCTATAGCTGATAAAAATATTGGCATTTTTATCATTAAATTCTCCATCTTTCTTAAAACTTAGTACCAGTTTTGAATCATTTTTGAAGCCTTCCGTTCCATTGAATATTTTATAGTCGAATGATGCTGCTGGATAATTTATTCTTTTGCAGTTATCCACCATATTCTCAGGATTTTCATTGTAATCATCATTTTGAAAATTAATATTTTGGCCTATAAAAAAGATAGAGATAATTGGTTTGTGGTTGAATTCGATAACAAAATGTAAGAAATCCTTTGAAGATACCTATATCAGTCATTTGCACTTGATTAATTATATCAGTAACACCATTTTTGAATAAGATCTCATGAATATTCATTGATACTTTTCCCTCCATTCTAACCAGTTTATTCAAATCATACGTTTTCCCTAAACCAAATGTTATGTCACATGGTGCTATTTTCAACCAAAAATCAGTCCACACCTGACAACTTATCAACGAGTTTGAATGACTAAATTCGGCCATTTTGAATTCTGGTTCAAAAATTTCAATAGAAGATTTTTCCACGTTATTTGAAATTGTATCCAATTTTATTGAAAGTTGTTTTGTTTTTTCATTTTTCATACTTATAATTAATGATGAACAGTCTGAAGATTGTCCAGTATTTCGACCTTGAACTCTGAACTTGAATATATTAAACTCTGGTTGAGAATGTATAGGCAGATGATAGACAACATCATTCACGAATTGAATATCATAAATATTATAAATCTCTAAGAGAAAGGAAGAGAAGAAAAAAGAATAAATTTTAAAATGTTTTTTTTTTAAAAAGTAATTTACGTTTTGCAAAAACTTTAAAAGATGTAAATCCAATACTATTAGCTGCATGAAATTCTTTAAAAATCACTTTAACTGAATATTCAATTGTTGGTTCATGTTCATAATTGAAGCAGTTACTGCGGTATCCAGCTGGTAGATTTTCAAGGGTATCAACAAAACCGGAAGTTGTCCATTCAATTCTTAATTTCTTAACATAATTGTAAGTGTCTAGTCTAGTATATAAAATAAAAATATAAAGTACAGTAGAAGGCATTAGATCACATCTTGTTTTTTTGAAAACCTGTTAATGTAGCAATAATGCAAAGGTTGGGCAGGTTTTGAAAAAGTAATGATAATATATTCATTCAAACAATTCGTCTGACCACCACAATTTGCAGTCCAACCAACATGCTGATTTCTTTGAAGTGCCATACTACATTTATGAGTCGTATGACTACTTGACTCTTGACAAGTTGCTCCCATTTCAAATGCAGCTATATTTACTAATTTTTCATCCTCCTCATCATCAGTCGATTCTAATGTTAAGGAAGGAAAGAAAAGAGCCCCAATAACAAAATAACGACAAAAAAAATCATAAATCACTTTACCTTTGTCAAATGTATAGGCAATAATAGAATTGTAACCAGAATTTTCCTTTTTTGAAAAAAAGGTTTTAGGTTTAAATTTTAAACTGGTACAATTAATTCCATTCCCTTCTTCAAGCAGAAGATAATTTTCAGGATTGTTTAATTTATAAATTGGTGTTTTTTGACCAATTGTAATTTCAACAGATGAAATGTAATATAAATCAGGTAAATTCCTCTGAGCAATACCAATTTCAATAATATTGTATTCTTTGGAAAATTTAACAAGAAACCAACTATCATAACATCTATTGCCAATACATCGAGGGGACCAGTCTAATATATTAACTGACTTTGGTTGTAAAGCATTTTCGCAGTTATATGTAAATGCTCCATTTGGAAATGTACTACTCACTTCACAAGTTGCCCCATTCACTGTTGAAGCTACATTTTTCAACCTTGTGCCTAAGTACAATGTATTCTTTTAAAGGCTTATATCTTGAAAAACAGTACCGAAAGAAATGTTTCACACCACTGACTCTCAAGGATGGTTGAAGGGTAAATATAATATGAAGAATTTCTTTCAGCACTGTACAGATATATTATGAGAGAAGGAGGGAGAGAGAAAGAGAGAGAATGATACTAACTAGTTTCTACTGCAGATGTTTGTCCATAATCTGCAGTTTGTAGTAGGATAAGAACAAAAGTTGAAAATTTATAGTAAAGCATTACCTCCTATATCTTTCAACTCTCTGTTTTTTATCATAAACATTTGTTTTAGAATATTGAAAATTTCACAAAAAATGTTTTATTCATTTTTTTCATGTTTTTTGAATTGACTATCCAAAATTCAACAATATGATAGTAAGAGTGTCATATAGACATTGTCATTATAATCAATATACCTTATGCATTCTGTAAGTAGAAAATGCATTTTTGATTTGGCTTTGTGAACTTGGATTTGCTTATTGAATTTTAGTATTAAGATTGTTCATTAGACTTTTGTTTACTGTAACCAATTGATAGAAATCGATAAATATTGATTGGTTATAACATACTACTACATTCTATTTTTCCTAGAATTCTATTTAATAGGCCTCCGGCTGGTCATGTTTTACTTTTCCAACAAAATACCGATACATTTAATGGGAATATGAGGCTCTGAAATGTTTTAGAATGAGAGAAACCAATTCTCCCTAGACAACCTACTCTCTATATGTGCAAACTTCACCTAATTCTTCTTATTCAACAATCAAATCTGACCCATTCAAACCAGGCATTGACGTAAAAGGCATAAAATTTATAAAAATTTTAGTTTCTGCAGTTTTTCCTTATAGATTATTACTGATGGTCCATTGTATCTTAAAGAAGGTGGAGGTAGTAAATACATTGAACTAAAAGCAAATGCACCACAAAGCAAGTGTTATTTATATAAATACAATAATAAAAATTAACCCTTAAGTGTTTACTTACACAAATCTGTTGTTGTTTACATCACTATTACATAACACAATAATTTTTGACCCTGTTTGTTGTGACAATAATCCTTAACTGGGGACTGGATGCTTGTTGTTAACACAACTAACTGATAAAGAATTGTATATATTCAGGATTGAGTCAATCCTCTAAAGCCTACTGTTGCTTGAAATACAGCTTTATTACTCTTATAAATGTGGTACTACTGTATATTCAACTGTCTTCAATTCTATACCCCCTTTATTTGGTTTAGACATAATTCAGTTCTATTTAGACCAACACACAAAGCTATATATGCCAAGAAGAAAATTGCACTGTGAAAGTTGAAGCGTTTAATTATGAAATTAATTCTAATCTTGTCTGTTCAGATAAAATTCACCTGATGTATTTATTGAATGGAAAAATACCAAAAATCAAACTGCCCATTGTGGTATCACTATTCATGATGAATTATATGATGTGGTACAATTTTCTATAACTACTTTTGCATTATTTAATGTAACTAAATTCTGGTCTTAAAATTGTGCTACAGCATAAATTTTCAAATAAAAGACTTTCTTATGAAAGGCAAGCTTTTCAAAAATTCCAAATAGAAATTTAAAACTTTTCAAACACCAACAGATTTCGCCATTTATAAAATAGTTTATATTTTAAGAGTGTTTTTGTTAATTTTTTTCATAAAAGCGTGGGAATATTTTGATAGAACAGTGTTCTGAGTGGAGACATATTTTTTTGCCTAGGCCTTCTACATTTTTAATACAAACACAAAAATTTAGATATAGTATGCTTCCTAGAGGTTGGTAGTTAGCTATGAAAAGCTCTTCATCAAAATGTCTTACTTGTTGTCACTTGATTTAATTGTTGTATAGTTCAGACTTGGCTAAGCAGCTCTGAAGTTGAACCAAGCCAGGAAATAGAGAAAGTCAATACACATATGCTGAAAATGGCCTATATAACTATATTACTTGATGCAACTTATACATGTACCTCTTAAAACCTACGCAAGAAAATGCTACAACATTGGCCAAACACAGGTCTGATTAGTCAGCTTGAAGGCTCATCTTTAATTACCAATTAAGGTTTGGCCAAGTTATAATTCAATTAAATTGCCTAAGGTGTGGCCAAGTTATAATTCAATTAACCTTCCTAAATGTTCAACCTTGTAACATCCTGTTACTAAAGATAAATATGAACTTTTTGTTTACAGTTTGGCAACTGTACAGTGATGATTGGATATCAGACGCAAACCTCAAGTATATAAATCCTCACCATTTTCATTCTAAGCATTCCTATCTGGATCCAAGGACCTGGGAACAACATCAACTGGAGCCAGCCTTCCACTCCTCAACATTGGAAGACAGTTTGGTAATTTGACAACCTGCTATTATGAACTATCTACTCTGCTATTCAACTCTCATATTACTACTTGCTTAAGTATTGTTATTTTGAATAAACCATTTTAATTTAAACTTTTGTTTAAAGGTTTATATGCAACCAAATATTTTCTACAGTCAAATGAACATTTGTCACCAATTCTTCTATTATTAAGCTCTTTGAATTTTTAACGAAAGATTTTATTCATTTCTCATTAGCACATGAAATATTAATATGTTATCTTTGATTTAAAGATAACAAGTCTGCCACTAATAATATGATTATATCATATTCATCTTGACAGTTTTTCCTTCAATTCTATTTTATGACATTTACCTCTTGATAGATTTATTGTTCGAAATAAGACACAAAATTTTTTAACGATGGGTTTCAACCAGACTATTCAAACTATATTGATGTGAAATTCTGAAAGTCTTTGAATAGAAATTCAAGCAACTGATCAGAAAATGATAATATAAGATTTGTGTTCCTCTAACCATGAGAAAATCTTGTAATAGCAGTTGTAACATAAAAGTAGAACTTTTAGCAAAGTAGTTTAACAATTGTCGAAGCCAATTTAATGTTTTTCATAAAAATGATCAAAGTAATAAAAAGATATTGACCACAAATTTTAGCATTTGGAACGATGCCAAATTTTTTTGAAGTAACCAACCTTATCCAATTGTGAGCATAAGTCATCTTGTTGGGAATATAATTATCATACGGAACTTTTTAAATTAGTCTATTGATGATTGGATTAGTTCTAGTTAGGGATCAACAGAAAATAAATATTTTATGAAAAAATATTATATTTTCCACCTGTTTTTCCTAAAAGTTTGAATATTTCGGACTATTTTTAAATTCATACCAATAGGTTAAAGAAGCCAAAAGGAGATTTTTGCCACAATGCTAATATATTATTTTGGATTGTAGAACCAGTATTGTTATAACTTGCAAACGCATAAATTTTGCCAGCAAGAGCAGTAAAGGATATAAGAAAAAATTAATTAGCTGAAGCAAGGCTTATAATTTGTCATTATAAAGTCCATGAATGCGATTCTTTTGATTTTCCTCTTTTCATATGAAAAATTAAGGTTCTTTGTATGATTGATAATAAATTTTGTATTATGTAATCAATACAGGAGTCATTAGCTACTTTTACTCCAGAAAGGTAAGACGAAAGCTAATGAAGACTAAGTGATGATTAAAACTTTAAATAATAAAAGACACGGCATTATATTTATGTAACAACTTTTTACTTGTTGACATAGCGTCTATAAAGTAGGCGGATGACATCATAAGGATTTTTTTATAAGAGAGAGAGTATGAATAAATCAATAGCAGTTCACTAGGTTATTTTCTATTTGAAATTGGTGTTATTCAATTTTTTCTTTGGGTTTTAACAATTATTGGCCTAATTTCAAATTGTTTTGTGTTATTTGTACTGGAAACCAGAACGTTCAGTGCAGAACGATAATTTTCATTCCAGTTTTGGCTACAATAGATTTATTATTGGCATTATGGGTAATTATAGCATTTTATTAGGTTGAAAATGTAAATATAAAACGGCCATTCTTTTGCATTATGTTTTATCTAAATAGAATAATAATTTATAATCAATGACAAAACTTTATCTTCTTCATCTTCTTTTATTGATTCATTTTTGGTAAATATCCTTTTCATTATGAATAGTATCTAAAAATTAAAAAATCCCTCTTTTCTATATTGTTGTCATCTCTTGCTTTTTCTTTCTTGTCTTAAAGCCTATACATCCTGTATGGTATGAATAATTGTGGAAAAAATGTAGGATGAAGCTAAACACAAAATTAATAAGAATGACACAGAATTTTTATGTCCAAGCAACAATTGCTACAGGAAACATTTTGTCCAGGGGATGTGTTGTCCAGACACTGATTTTAGACCATCTATATAGTAAAGAGAATATGATAAAGATATTTATTCTCTTCAGATATTCTAGGTTATACATACGATATTTCATGCAATTTTATGAATCAAAATTTTGTTCAATTGTTGCTCATATAACCTGCAAAGAATTATTATTGAGCCAATATCTTTTACTCTATCTAAAGATGAAAAATATGGTATATTACTTGTGAAGGAAGAAAAGGAAGTGCTAGTAATATTCTTATCATACTTTTAGAGGCTTTGCTAGTTATATTTTCACTTGCATATTCCAAATTCTAAAAACATGAAATTATTTTGTAATTTAAATATGTATTATAATATATTATTTGGGTTTTTCTGAAATTTGTTTGTGCCCAATGAAAGCACATGCTTGAATGGGTACATTTGGAAAAACAAATAATAAAGCAGTCCATAGCCTCAACTCAGACTTAGAAAAAGACTTTTTTGGTTTGGAATAATTTGTAATTATTTGAATATCCTGAAGAATACGATGGAATTTAGAGGTTAGATGAAATATTTCATCTGGATCTGCTTGTTCTTCCTCATCTATTTCAAATGAATCTTCTATAAAATTGTTACAATCCGTAACATTAAAATAGTAGGGTCTGTTTGCACTTGTTGATTTTCAGTAACATTATTTTGGGAATTATATTATAAGATTCACAGGACCAGGCCATTTTGGCCAATTTTGAGGCATTCATACCCAGGAATTTGTGCCTCTTGATGATAGTTTTAGTGCAAAATAATTCACAAATATGACAATTATATATTTTTTAATTGTTCAAGAATTATGTTTATTTCTATAACAAAAAAAACAATTTAATATTCATTATGGGGACTGAAATGTCCTAAACTGGGCCAAAGCGTCACTGCTCCAATTCACGCAAGCCTTCAATCATTTCTACTTTAATTAAAGAAATAAATTAAATATCTCAAAATCAATTGAATAATAACCTATACACGTATGCTTGCAATATAACCATTTTAAAATTTCATTTTGGGGAATAGTTCACAAAAATTGCAAATGTGCTGAGTTGGATCTTTAAAAAACAGCAGATTATAAAATATATATGTATGAAAAGACATCTACTTTTGAGGCACTTTTGTAGAGAACTTTTTAGCATTTAACACATTGTATCCTTTTTACATGTTGGTCTGGATATCAGTGGTTCTAGATCAAGAGTCTAAGAGTTTTGCTCACAAAGTTTTCTCATATGTTCCTCCATTATAGTATCAACTTTTTTGTTCATTAACCAATATTTGCCTGGTGGTTGATATATTACTGTTTCTGATTCTGGGAGATCAATAGGTGCTATTGCTGCTATGTATATGTTGAACTGTTTGATTCCATGTTCAGATATATCATGAGATAATGGCTTATCAATTTTGTTTTTACAAGCCAGGTTATGGGTGCCCAATCTGCTCTTAATAGAGTCTTGTGTCATTCCAACATGTTAGAGTACAAGTTGAACACTGGAGGATGTAAATGCAACCTTCAGTGCTACAAGACATTGTTTTTTGTAGTTTCAAGTGGTTCTTCTCAAAAATATCATAGATAATATTTTTAGAGTCCAATCTCCTACAGGTATTGCACCTAATGTTTTGGTAGTTTACTACCCTGTATGAGAGTTCCATTACTTCAAAAGTCCTGGTGTTCCATTTTCTAATGGTGTTTCTCATCATGGAGTAGGTGTATCCATTGTCCTTTTTAATCTTGATTAGTTCTTTGAATGGTTTAATAGCCATTGCTAGATATGTACAGTTTCTCACGTATCTGATCAGTTGGCTCATTGGGATGCCTTTGAAAGTATGTTTAGGATGATTTGATGTAGTGTTCAGTAGTGGTGTTGAGTCAGTGTCCTTAAAATGTGTTTTCCACAATAGGTAGTTGTTTGTGATTTTGAAGTCTAGATCTAAGAAGGTAACAGCTTTTGGACTATCTGATCATGTTAGTTGTATGTCAGCATTTCTGTTATTGGGTTCTTTTTGGAGTTTTCCTTTAGACCCATTTGGTTTTGTCACTACAATAATGTCATCAATATATCTAGATATTAAAGAGGAACCCGGAAAAGATCCTTTAAACAGTGGATCAACTTGCATAATTAAAGTAACATATACCAAAATCCCAGCAGGTGGCATTCCTTTCAAATTATCTATACACTTTTTGAAATTATGTCCAAAAACCTCAATATTAGAATGATCTACAGATGGCCATGGTATTCTTAAACTAAATTCCATAGCTAGAGTAACATCATCACAAGTTCCATCAGCTTCATTCTCAGTGATATTAACTTTGCATCTTTCTGCCTAAATGTGCCTTTAAACACTGGTCCATTAACACAGCTATTTATATTATTTGATACTTTTAGAGCAGGCGAGACAATATCAGAATAAAAAGTTTTTTTTGTTGAACATTGATTCATTTGATTATCAAACATATAAGCAAAATATTCACAAGTAGCCTCAGATATGTATTTGTCTTTACAAGCAATCAAATCATCTACAATAAATTCACTTGAATATCCACAATTGGTAGTGTAACATGTCACATCTCAAAATGCAGATCTTTCATAAGAAGCAACATTCTCATTGATAGTATTGGATACTTTGCAACTTTCATTGGTAAGAATGCAAGCAGTTGTTTGGGAATTGTAGATGAAACATCTACAGTTGGATTTTGACAAACATCTTTTAGAGCATTTCTCCCAATACTAGACCTCTTCACTAAGAGGGTTGATTCAGGACTGAATGCCTGTTACTACCTACGCCCTGCTTTTATACAATTCCTTATCAGTTGTTTACGCCTTAGATGTCAACAACAAAGGTCTAACCCCAGATAAGGATTGTTCACAACAAACAGGGTCAAGAGTCATCATATTATGCAATAGTGATGTAAACAACAACAACTTTGTGTAGGTAAACCCTCAAAGGTAAATTGTTACATCATATTTATGTAAATAAACACTTGTTGGTGTGCTCAACATGTTTGGTTATGTAACATCTTATCCTTTGCCTATAAAAGGGGTTAATTCTGACTGTTCGGTACCATCTATTCCAGAGGCAACATCTACTTCAACATTTTTACCATATAGTAAGTATTATTTATAAAATATCTATAAACTATAGTTTATAAGTGTACACAGTCTAAGGAAGAAAAGAAATAAATGTTCAGCAACAGTCAGCCAGCAGGAGAACAACTTTTATCCTGGAAAGACATCACATTCACATGAAAGAGTACCAGATCTTCAAAAGAAAATAATGATCAGGAATGAATTGGAAATACTTGCAATAGAGATATTAATAGTTCAAGAAAACGTTTAGCTGAAAATGTTCTGGTAAAACATTGAAATTCTAGTGAAGCTATTCCAACTCTGGATAATTATACAAGAAATAAGTTTAGAAAAAGCTGAACTCCATAGTATTCACCTTGATCTGGTTAAAACTTTTATACCTAATGATTTATACAAATGGATATTTGTATGGAGAATGATAGAATACTCATATTTTCAACATCAAAGCAATTTGAGTTATTATCTAAAGGTAAAATATAATATGTTTGAGTTTGTTTTGTTGATTATTTGTTACATACTAATTGTAGGAGTTTCTTGTTCATTACAACAGTATTCATCCTTTCCAATCACTTACTTTCATCAATGATTAAATAAAAAAAGAGATTCAAACTTTCCATTTTACTTATTTGCTGAACTAAAAAGAGAAACTGACTCAATTTCTATTATAGAGAAATTGTTAGATAAGAGAAAAATTGTAATAGTTCGAAAGAAATCTATTCCACAATTCAAAAGGAAATCTTAGCAATTTGGGAAAACATCAACGCTGGTGAAATTACAGCAAGTCAACTTCTTGAAATGACCTCTGAAGTGCATTATTAACCTTTTTTTTTAGCATTTTCTATAGTACATTAATGTCAAACTATATTTCAATTAATTTGGAAAATCTGTTAGATAAAGCTATTATTTCAATTAACTAAATAATAAAAGCTTTCTAAAGTTTTACTATATCGAAATATCAGAATCTTTTATAGCATCCTAAACCAATTGTTACCAGTATGGAACATTCTTTCAGCATATTTTTAATCTCCTTATCTTGTTCTTCATTTGAATAACAGTGGTCTAAACACAGATTCTTCAGAGTGGTCAATGACATCAAAAATATCTCAACTGGGTACTTTCACTGACCAAACCATAAAAAGATGTGTGAAGAGAGCATCAACAAATATGTTGACATTTTAGTTTTAATATTTCCTGATCACTGTATAGTTTCAAACAATTTTCACATCGTAAATTTCCTTTTGCTATGAAATCTGTCATGGAAGCCATGTCTGTTTTACTTTTATTAGAAGTTAGTTTTGATCTTGGGCACTGTATGTTTAATAGGAAAATATTTGGATGAGAAGAGTGATAATTCAATATATTTATAAAGGCAGCAATGAAGTACAGTAAGTAAATCTACCAAAAAAATCAAAATGATCCTTCTTTAAGATACTGTTAGCAAAATATATTTTTTTAAGGGAAGGTGATGATTTTTTCAATGCTTTACATATTTTTCTAAATGCTCTTTTATCCATTATTAACTTTTGCTTTAACATAGACCAAAATTTTAATTGATTTCATATTCAAAACTTAATAGCTAACTATTTGCATGCCAAATTATTTCACTTTTGGAGCCAGTTGAGCATTAATATAGACATTACTGGATAGCACTGTATTCCTTGGGTATTAGATCTGCTCCCAGCCACTTTAATATAAATATCCTGCAACTTTTACAGGTTCCCTCTTATTCTTTGCCCGCCCCTCTCCTGCCACCCATTTAAAAAAAACAAAGCAAGTATGAATTAGAGCCTTATTATTTCGAATATGCACAGTTTTATGACCCTTCCACTCTTGACAGACAAGGCAAAAACTCAATTTTCAAAGATATATATATATACAGTACTGATACCCTATTTTTGGCCACCATTTTTTTTTGAAAATTAAATTTTTTTTCAACTTTCGCCTAAGCAAGATGTTTTTACCAAAAATTAAAATGAAGACAAATTATCTATCCTTACTTGAGAATTATAAAAGCTGTATTTAATACAAACTTGATAAGAAAAATATATCTTTTCACCAATGAGGTGTTAAAATTGATTTTTCTATATTTTTTAAAATAAGAATAATGAAGTTGCAAATGGTAAAAATGAAAGTCATTTTGTAACAGTATTCGATAATTTGTGAAAATTATTCTTGAATATTTATCACTAACTACTTTTAATTAATTAACCAATTTAGTCAATGTTTGCATAAATTGATAATTTTCTTATTTCTATTGTGATAAACAAAGATTTTATAAATCTCACTTAAAGATAGATGAGTTGTCCTTATTTTAACTTCTATTTAAAACATCTTGTTTAGGCCAAAAAAATATTCATTTTTGGAAAAAAAACAAAAGTGGCTAAAAATAGGGTACCTCTACTGTATATATATATATATGTAGTTGATGAATGAGTAGCGAGTGTAGGTTAAAGCTATTTTCACCATCTTTACCAATATATGCGTTAAAGATTTAAGGTATATACTAGTAAATAAAGCAGTAATAATAAGTAATATCGAAAATGATAAAGGGTAATGAAATACCATTAGGTTTAAAAATATATATAATGTAAGGTAATTATAAAATAATGTAAAGGGAATTTGGCTCACTGCCAAATTTAGGCGATGCACCCATCAACTAGATTGGCTGGGGGAAGAACATGGGAAAGAGGCTCATTTAGTAGATAAGGAATGATATCTCTCACGTCTCTTTCTATGTTACTGTGACAGGTGTAAATCTCATATGTACAGTCTGTCAATTTTCGAATTATTTCTCCCAGTTTATATTTGTACGTTGACCTCTGATCCATGTATAAAACAGAGTCTCAGGAAAGAGCTCCAGTTTGTATCGATCTTTGTGCCATTTTGTTCTTTTATGAATACCATTAAACAACTCAGTACAACATTTGTTGTTCAAGAGTTCACGCTCACGAGTGATGATAGTTGGGTCATATTCTCCATTATTAAGCAGTAATTTGTTCAGCTTTAAGAAGTCCACTGGCGATACTGTCATCCGTTCTCCTAATTCATTGACTCCAAATGATATCAGATGGTTATTCACTAAGTTCTCAATTGTTGAGATTGTGAGACATATAACATTCCAGTCTAGATAGCTGTTTTTGTTTATTTCGGTAGTGAAAATCATGGGTTTAATTAGACCTATGATTCTTTCAATCACTCCCATTTTATGAAAAGAGTAAGGGGAATTGAATTTCCACTGAATGTGCTTTACACTCGCTTGTTTCTTGCAATGGTCGTTGATCAACTTATACAGCCTTTTAAAGGTTGGTGCTGAGTCTGAAATTATTGACTTCGGCCAACTCCAACTGTTCATAAATATTTGGAACTCTGTTATTAATACCTCTGTAGCTAGGGAAGTAGTGGGTATAATTTGAACTGCCCTGGATCTCAAGCAACTTTGTTGTTATTTAAAGATTAGAACCACTATTCTTAAGGTATAATTTCTATAGAATTATAGCTGAATAGGCTTTTAATTTAAATTTTCTACAATTATAGAAAATATAATTATTAAAATTATATTTATAGTGTAAAAAAAATATAATGTATAAAATATTTTATAGTGCTATTATACACGTACACAGAGCAAAATGATAATGGGAGTAAGAAAAACAGTTGATACAGCATTCAATATATTCAGTATTTAGGAATAAGTACAAGAAAATCCAATGACATGTAATTGGAAATTATATATGATTGATTTACTGCTTCATTTTATTTTTTTCTCTTCCAAAAAGTTAAAATAACAAAAAAGAATACAGACATGCTAAGATTCAATAAATACAAAGCATATAAGAGACTGGAAAGTCTACAGAAGTTTGAAAGAGATGCAGAGTATGAGAGGTAATGTTTGTTGGTAACGTTCAGGCTATGTTTTAGGTCAACCTTGAGAAGAGTTGTACTTTGGGCTGCTATATTGGTGTCCAGCATGTAAGAAGAACCATAAGAACCTGGTGGAAAACAAAATGACCAGGCATGCGTTCAGAGCCAAAAATAGCCCCAGTGTGGCATCGGCAACACTAAGTAAAATGATAAAAAAAAGTTAAGTGAGAAGCTAAAAGAAGATGTGGAAAAATGCGTCTATACTGACCTAATACTAGCTTCTGGTGATGTAAAATACATTGCAAAAACATTATCAAAATACTAAAAGCCCTTGATCTACTACACCCTGACAAAACTGACAACAAATTCAAGGGAAGTGATAAAACAAATTCCTTCAGAAAGGCAACCTGTTGAACACCATAACAAGGTGATGGGAATCCTGTATGATGGACTGAAGAATAAGATCTATTGAAATTGGAAAATTTTGGCACTGGTACCAAAGGGAAAGAAATATCAGGGGTAAAAGCAACGGTCTATAATCCTTTATGGATATGGAATATCTTAGTAGCTCATCTCTGAACAGCATTTTCAAAAGAATGCGATAGAAATCGCCCATAGGAGGGACAGAAGTCACCCCACTTATCAATTAAAGAAAAATTATCAAATTATTGTTTTTCAAAAAATCCTTTAAAATATCTCTTCCTTTTTGTGCCAAGTATTTGCATTTGACATGAGTAAAATGTTTTTTTTTCATCATGGGTTCTTATCCAAAGGGTTAGGGAAGAAAGCTCAAAATGCCGTCAATTATCACTCAAACAACAACTAAAGTATTATTAATTAAAGGATAGCTAAAACCAGGACATGTTTTGTCTTTTGTCATTTATGCATTTATTAAAAGTTTTTCTATTTGTACCAGTTTGTCAAGTAATAAATATGGGTAGTGTCTAAAAATATAATGTTCTCTTTGTATTCAACTTTTTAGTTGAATATGTTATGAATATTCATATATTTTTGCTGCAAAGAAATAAATGTCTTAAAAGGGTAAAAATTTTCATCATTTATTACAAAGTGATCAATATACTGTATCTATATAAACACTAACTTAACAAAATAGGACAGATACTTAATATATAAAACTGGATTTTTGAGTATGAATATAAAATTTCTAATTCTTTTTCTACTTGGTAGTTTAATTCCCAAATCTTATCTTTTGGATTATTGTAACACAACATTGATAGGACTCTATGATGAAAATAAATTTCCCAACTCATTATTTTTTGGGTATAAAGCCCATGGTGGAAAGCTTGGACATCATGCAAGAATAGAAAAAATTTCACCAAAGACTTGGTTCACTGCTGATTATCAAAATGGTTATTTACAAATTGATTTAGGTAAATAAACATAATTTTCTAAGTTCATTAAATTTTACTCTTAGTTTTCCACTTTTCTAAATAGGTCAACTATACAGTTTGTATGCATTGGATTTGTTAGGAGCATACTGGATCTCACCCAGTAATGTAGTAAGTGGTTACTATACCAGGTCATTTCAAATTCGTTATGGATTTGATATAAATTCATTAGTCTACATAAAAACTGATGACCAGAATAATATTTATGTGAGACATATTGTTTGTATTCTTTTATAAAAAATAATATTTTTTTTTTCTTTTTGAAATTTAAAGACTTTTGATGGTGCGGCTCCAAGTGAATACAACACTACAAAACGCATTTACTTTCCACATAAAATAACAACAAAATATTTTCGAATTTACCCCAAATCGGGTTATTATGGAGCTGTTAATATTGAACTTTATGGATGTAGTAAGTTGTCACCAGTCTTTTCTCTAAATCATTTCATTATTCATTTGATAAAATAACAATAATAACAACAACAAAACATTCAATCAGATTCAATATGAAAACATTTAAACATAACACAAGAAATGCTCAAAAATTTAAAAAAGTAAAATATAAATTTTTGAAGTTAACTTGTAAAGGTTTTCTTTACAATTGATGAGCCTTTAAAGTCTCTTCATTTGAAGATCATTTATTTTAATGAAGAAGAAAGTAGACAGATTGAAGATTTCTTGAAACAGGAAAGGAATGTTTGTAAACATTTAAAATAGTTTAAATTTTCACAATAGCTTTTCGAATTGAGAGAGAAATGAGAAGAAAATCGGTGGAGAAGAATCAGAATCAAGAATGCTACCATTTTCAGTCTATAACAACTAGTTTTCCAAAAGATTCCTTTATTTATCTAAACTTTCAATGTGCAATTTAAAAGGCATCATTTTTCTCTCTCAGCCATTATTCAGTTGTCAAAACTAAAATCAGACAGAGAAAGATAGTTCAATTTTGATACAAACTTAGTGATAAATAATTTATTGCAAAAATATAAAATAAAATTGTTTTGCTTTCTGAATATTTTCATGATTGGCTTTAAAAATGTAGAAAAATTTGTGATAGATTAACAATTTTATCTTCTTTGTTATAACTTGATTTAGAGGTTAGCGTGGGTAAAAGCGATTTCCTAGGCATAAAGTTCATTTACCTTTCAGTGTTATTTAACAAGACAACAAACTATTTGGTTGAGTGATTCATCCATCAATTGTATTACAAATAGCTAAACTGCTTGACTAGAATAGAATTATGTAATTCTATTCAATTATAGTTAAAATTGCATCCACATTAAAAATTCTTAAAAAATCACCAAACAATTATAAAATAATTAGTCTCTTTTTAGTTAAATATCCTCTCTACTCTTTTTCTTTTTCACAAAAACAGAGTTTCATTATTTACCACACCTGTCAAAAATTAAGTTTAATTGTGTCATGTGACAAAATGTAATGACAAGTATTAAATTATTTTTATGGTATTTTAAGTATGAAAAGCTAGACAAAATGTCAGGAATAATATATAATTTAAAATACTTGGGGCTGGTCGTAAACGGCCATAAATGAAATATTTGAAAGTTAGGTTTCAGCCTGGGAAATGGTTAGGAGGAATAAGATAACTGTTGATATGTTCTTAGGAGGGTCCCATCTAAGGGTTAGGGGTATTCAAAAAGGTTAGGCAAAAACAAGGGCTGGGTTAGGGTTAGGGTGAAACCATAGATTTATGGCCGTTTTCTACCACATCCAAAATACTTTTGTTATGGGCAAGAGAGAGAGAGAGAGAAAGATCTAGAATAGAATTATATATTTGAATGGAAAATTTCACTTGCTTTTAAATTTGGGCTTATTTTTGGAGTGTAATTTTGATAATAATATATTTACAAAAACAACAGACAATGGAAATACTCAAATTTACTCAAATGGAAAATGAATCTTAACTTGTTACCATAGTAACTCTACACGTAAATACTGCAATATATATAAAGAGTAATTTTTTTGTAAATTTCTCACTTGCAATTATTTCAAATAGAGTTTTTTTTATTGAAATTAATAATAGAAGGACATTAATTTATCTAAAATCAAAGAACATTTCCAAATCCTTGTTATGCAGTTACCTTGAAATAAAAGGTCTGTTTTAAAAAAAACAAAAACACTATAAAATATAAACTAATGTTCAAATAGAGAACAAAATATCCTAAATATTGATAAAACCCTACTTGGAAATAGTAGTAATACAGTTATATGGAATTTAAATTATATAAACAATGATCAATTAATAATGATACTTGATAGGATCATATCAACTAATTATGGCTTTAAAGAATATATTTAACCAGAAGTGATGTCTTTCATATACCATCAATTTTCATAACTGTTTTAAACATTGAAAGAAACTTTTAAAAAGAAGTTTTTAAATTATTTAAATTTTTGAATTTAATTAAACTAGATATTTCAAGTTCAAAACTACAAACAATCTCATTTAATGAAATGAAAACTTTGAAAAATTTAAAATATTTATACATTACTCATAACTTTATTGAAAGAATTGAGAAAGAGACATTTTTTAATGCTTTTCATTTGAAAGTTATTTATTTGAATAAGTCAGGAATTCCATTAAAAAATGCAAGAATGATAACAAAAATGTTGCAAAGTGTTAAGAAAATATTTACTGAACAATTTTAAATCTGTTGCCCATTCAATTGACTATACAAGAAACGAGTTTTATACCTACCTCAACCAATGTGAACCCAAGCTTTGGTAAATGTATAAAAGGAAATGCATTTCCCCAGCTTGTCAGTTGTTATTTACTTTAAGTAAACAAGAATCAATTGTTCCAAATCCGTATCCTCTTAGAATCAATGTATCTGTATATTTTGATATACAGTTATGCTCTTAGTTATACTATCAATATGACTGTCTAAGCATGTCAACATATTCAAGGAGAATTTTGTGAACAAGCAAATTAATGTTCTTATGGATTTTATATACAGTATAGCTTCAACCAATCCTATTGTCTGAGAAAGATACTAGACAAAATACTTTCTGCCAGTACATTAACTGTTCTTCTAAAATAAAGGCTTCTGAGTTTATTAATATACACTATTTCCTCTATATATACAAAAAACAAGAATTTTTATTTACTTTTTTAATAGGTTAGTGGGTGTTTTTAATAGGGGGCGTTCCCTAGATATACTAATATTGTCGATTTATTTTAATCACACCAATATCTAGCAGCTTTTAGAATTACATTGATCTTTCCAATCACACCATTTCACTGTTCTAGCCATTCTTTTTTTGTAATTTCCTGGAACTTCTGATGGACAGTTTATTTTCTTTAAAGTATTAATAGCGGTACAACAGCCATTTTTATATTTTTCTTTTTCTTTCTTAACCTTGTCTAAATGACTTTGCATGGTCAGAATCCAATTTAACGAGTGTAACATTACAATGAACAAGCAATAGAACCAAAGATCAATAGCAGAGTAGATAGTTCATAACAGCAGGTTGCCAAATTGCCAAACTAGCATGCAGCAGGAGAGTGGCTTATTCCATTGAAGGCTGTTCCCTGTGATCTTCCTCAATGATTAGTTTGAGATACGGCAATGGAATGGAACAGTGAGGATTTATATACTTTGGGGTTCGCCTCTAATATTCAATCATATTGAATTTGAAAATCTTATATGCTACGTATCCATCAGACAAATTGTTCAAGCTTTTAAATTCTGCCATGATTTCAAATTTAGATTTCTTGGAACTGTATTTTTAATGGTAAAAAAATTAAATAACTATTTAAATTTCTTTTTAAAAAACTTCCTTAAAATAGAAAGAAGATACAAAGAGGAACAGTTATCTTCTTGTTGATCATCTAGACATTAACATCAAATGGCAATTTATTTGATAATGTGTAAATAGTAACCAAAACCTAAGTTTAGCTACCTTTGAATGAACTCATATCCAAGTTTTGGATGATTTCCCAGTATATTCTAAATATGATTACACTGATTTTCAGTAAGATGACAGAAAGTAAAATCAATTTAATGAATGAACAAGTTCATTACCTTGATTTTCACTTAGATTACATGAACTAAAATCAATTTCTTTTAGAGTGTTTGATAAATGAATGAGTCGCAAATCTCTAAAAATGTACTTCCCATTTTCAGGTTCTCCCTTAAGTTGATTACTTCCAGTTTAGAGCACTTTTTCAACATATTTTTTAATTTGCATAGATTGATTTACAATTAAAAAACACCAATTAAAGTCAATTTCTCTTTTATAAACATGTGGTCACATACTGACTCACATTCACTCATAACATGTAATGTGAACAGAACATTAGCATATAACGTTCTGTTTATTTACCTATCCCTACGGACTATCCTTAGGCCTAAGATAAAAAAAACCCTTTTCTTGAATCTGCATTGAAATATCATAAATGTTGAAAAGTATATAGAAAAGTTTTTTTTAGCACAATTCCAATACCCAATAGCTTTGTAGGATGCTGATAATACAAATTAATATAAGTTTAGGTTACTTTATACTATTTTGTTGGTGTATTTATTTTTTATAAAAAGAGACGTTAAACTTTCCAAAATGTCTAGGTCTCTTTTTTCATAAACCATTTAAACATTTCATACTTAAATGATTGAAGATTTGTTTACGTAAAGAAAATGTTTAGTAATTTTTTTTAACTATTGAACACTATCGATTTTTAGGCCTAGTTATTAAAAACCTCGAAAGGATATAAACTCAACAATTTCTCGACTTAAAACTTTATTTCGTCACGTAAAAGAAAAATAAAGGAATAACACAAAGAAAAAACTTTTTGCTTGTTTTTTAAAATTCAATCTTAAATTTACTTTTACAATATGCTTGAATTCTTGTGCATTCAATGCCAGTATTTTCATTTTTGCAAGCCCCACATTTCCTCTTGTATTTTGCAACGAGTCCTCTCTGCAATTTAATAGATTTAAAGTATAAAAAATAATTAAAAAAACAAACTATTTTTAAACCTTAATTTGCTTTAAATATCCATCATAACCAAAATTTTCATTGTTGTCTCTCTGAAAGTAGAATTTAGGAAATAATTTTAAAAAATGCGAAAAAATATTCTATTACTTGTAAAAGGGTTTCCAATAATTGATATTTTTCGTCTCTTTCTTCCAAATAGTTTAGAAGAGAAGAAGCTAATGGACCAGCCAAAATTTGTGTAGTTAAGAGAGCAACAAAGACAGTGATTAGCAAAAGTTTCATTTTTGTAAATGAGAACTAGAAAATAACATTTTCCTTTATATACAAGTTTTTCTTTTCAATAGATTAAGCCATACTGTATAGGGTAAAATTGAAAACAGGTCATTTATTCAACGTATAAATGATACAATAAAAATTTCATATCAAGAAAAAGATATATCAAAGAACAGGAAATATATTTTTCTATTGTTATTAACACTAATAGTAATGCTATTTACGTTTTGAGTGGTAGAATTAAAAGGCGGCTGTTGAAAACGGCCATTTTGAAGTTATTTTGGGGCGAGATTTTGGGTTGGGAAAGGCTTAGGAAAAATATTCCAGCAATTAATTTGCAATTAGGTGGGTCCAAACTAAGGGTTAGGAACCATGAATTAAAAGTGGGACTAGGTCTATTTACATTATTAAAAAAATTAGGAAAGTTCAAAATTGTAGATAGTCTCTACTTGTATTGGACATCTTACTCTCTCAAGTCCAATGTGTTATTACTAAAAATTAAGGATAGGGTTATAGAGATAGAGATAGGTGATTGGTGAGTTTATGACATCCAATCATCCATTTACATTTGGTGAATTGTCTAGTTTATGTTTATCTTTGGTAAAATTGAACAATAAAAGTCCAAGTTAACCTATAACTTGGCCAAAGGTGAATAAATATGTTTCTTAAGCGATTTTAAGTGCTTTTTTTACTATCTTATAATAGTTTGGAGTCTAATTAAAAAATAAGGACAGTTGTATAATATAAATGTGCAAGTAGAACTAGTTTTGATAGTTTGAATTTGAGTTTACAGCTTTCTTTTGACAATATAACATTACTAGTTATAAAAGACTGAAATATCTTAAACCTACAGTTATTTATATATCGAAATTGTTAAATATTTTCAAGTTTCTATTCAACAACTTATCAATCTCTCTCTTCGTAAACAGTAGCTGTTTGAAATTTGTTTTATTTTAAATTGTTAGAAAACTGGTTTATCTACAGCTACAATGGTCATTTTGTCTAGTCTTAAAAATAAAATAAAACTCTTTCTTACTGACAATAATAGTAACTTTAATACATATTAATACAGCTTGTAACATGAAAGAGAAGCTTGAATTGGTAAAGTATCTGCTATGTTGTGTGTTAGTGAGTGTCAGTGTGGATGTGTGCGAAAGAGAAGGGGTGAGGGGACCGGTGGAAAACGGCCATAAATGAAATATTTGAAAGTTAGATTTCAGCCTGGGAAATGGTTAGGAGGAATAAGATAACTGTTGATATGTTCTTAGGAGGGTCCCATCTAAGGGTTAGGGGTATTCAAAAAGCTTAGGCAAAAACAAGGGCTGGGTTAGGGTTAGGGTAAAACCATAGATTTATGGCTGTTTTCTACCACATCCAGGGGTGAGGGTGGGTGACTTGTGGTCACGTTGTTCAAGTAGAATCTCTTGAGTTATGTTCACCATCTTCTTCAATTGTTCCAACGAATTCTGTTTTAAATCCCTTTTTTCATTGATATGCTGAAATCTTAAAGAAGATAAGCAATAGAATACCAAGTTATCAGATCAATGTCAACAGATATTGAAGTTTCTTTATAAACTTTAAAAAAGACCTTTATAGATAATGTATTAAACAAAAACTGTCTCAACAAAAGCATAAAATAATAGGCATTGCTAAGGGATAAATTAATACAGATCAATGCTAAAGAAGAAACAAACGCACAGCATTTACAGTTGTTTTTTTCAATAATCTTCTTAGAATTGCAATTGCCTTTAAAATATCCTTTTGAGATTGAATAGTTGAAAATGTAGTTGAATGGCTGAATGAAATGAAATAGCATCCATTTAAAACAATAATATTTTTCTCATCAATTCCATCATTTAAACAAAATGAGTATTGATGGCAAAATTGAATTCCGGTAAATAAGCAAAATATTGTATGATATATTTCTTTCAGATTCATCCTTTCATTAAAATCTGTTAAATTAGTAATTTCTATTTCTGTTGAATTTCCTATATAAATATTTTTTGAAAATGCATTTTTGCAAAATTCTAAATCTGGATAATAAAAAAAAGGTTTGAATGTAACCCTGATTAAATTTCAAATTTTTCAAAAGTAATGTTTTTTAAATACACGTATTTGCAACATCATTTTCAAGAAGTCTTTGTCTTTTTTTCCTTTAAATAAAAACATAATTATAGTTTTTCCGCTCTTTGAGTAAAATTTTTAAAATTCTTACCTCCGCTTTAAAAATTGTTCTTCAACTTCTGAAGATGTATACCAGAATGGATTAAGTAGTGAGTTTAATGGTAAAAGCATGGTTATAACCCATATATAGGCATCATTTGAAATGTGGATTTTTATTAGAATTGAAAGGAATCCTTCAAACATTTAAAACTCAGAAGAAGGCACATGTCAGAAAAATACTATACATTACCTAAAAGCGAGATAGGGAACCATACTAATACATTTGACATTGATATTAGTATAACTCTATTCATTACAGAAGAGTAGATTTTTTTACTATGTCTAAACTTTCCATTACCATTCCACAAATGGAACAATAATTTTCCGTAAATAACACAAATTGCCATGGAAACTAAAAGTTGAAGGCAGCTTTGAACAAAAAATGAAAATATCCATCCATCAACTTTAATACTTCTTATAAAAAAGTTTAAACAAATTGGAAAGTTTGAATAATAATTCTAAAGAGGGAAAATGTTTTAAATATTTTGAAGGAAAACATTGTTGCTTACAGTATAAAATCCATATGGAAAAATGGAGAGAAAGAGTGATATTAGGTGGAATGTTATAATGATGGCGAAAACTATAGAAAATGTTCCAAAATGATTTTTGAATGGATATTTTATGACAAGATATCTTTCAACTGATATTATAAGAATAATAAATGAAGATTGAGTAATTGAATAGGAGACTAATAAGCCAATAACATTGCATTGAAGTGATTTCCTCCAAACAGGATCAAAAAAGAGGTAATCACCTCTATATTCGATATCTTTAATTGCTAGAATAATGAACGCAATATTAATCGTTATATCGCTAATTGGAAGAGAAATCGAGAAGAAATGCGATTTTCTCTTAAATTTAACAAGACAAAAAATAATCGATGTTAAATTGCCAATTACACCAAAAACATTAATTAACCAATTGGTTACTCTCAGACTAATTGAAATGAGTAAATCTGAACAAGATGTAAACAATGCAGATGAAGGATGACATTCAACATTTGATCCAAAATTCTTCCAAAAATAACAACAAATCATAAAATATTTACTTGAAACTTTTTGAATTGACTTGAAATATTGAAAAGTATTTAATTGATTTCCAATTATTTTTGAATTATTTAAATATAGTTTTAAAACTTTTTGAATATTTTTAAAACTTGTTTCATCAATCTTTGAAATAAAACAATTAATTATAATTAATGTTTTCAAATTCAAATTTTTTTCAAAATGATTTCTTGTTATGAAATTTAATGTAACATTGTTGAGTAGTATTAAAGTTACATTGGGGAATTGTTTAAATGATCCTTTACTGATGTCTTTTGAATAAACATTTACTAATGAAAAGTTTTGAAGCATTAGCATTTCTTTTCCGTAATTGAAATAATTGAAATATTTAAAATTCATATTTGCTCCTGTGAAACTAATTAAATTCGGAAATTTATGATTAATTTGGCAATTAATTAGGTCAGAGTTATTTATAGAAAGTTTAAGAATACTCTTAAAATTTGAATTAAACTCGATTGTTAATGAATGGAGAGTCAATTGTTTATAAAATAAGCTTGGAATATGATTAATAAACTTCAT
This sequence comes from Dimorphilus gyrociliatus, assembly GCA_904063045.1. Taxonomy (NCBI): domain Eukaryota; kingdom Metazoa; phylum Annelida; class Polychaeta; family Dinophilidae; genus Dimorphilus; species Dimorphilus gyrociliatus. The sequence goes on from CAJFCJ010000108.1 coordinate 27,208, forward strand.
GACCTTGGCCTTATTACCATAGCAATAAATAGTTCTATTTGTCATTTGTAGTTGGCAATTAATGTTGAACTGTACAATTGTACAACCCAATTCATCACTTCCATCTTTACAGTCAACAATTTTATCACAAATTTTATTAGTTGGGATATAAATGTTAAATTTTTCACATTTAAAATATCCGGGTAGTATAAACTGGTCTGTTATGTGCGTTTGTGTTTAGTTTTTACAAGAAGGTTTTATTTTGTGTTAAATTTAAACAACTACCACAATGAATTTCATCATCTCCATTCCTACAATGACTTATACCATCACACACCAAACTCATTGGTATGCAGTAATGATCTTCAGAACATGAATATGTTCCATTTTTGCATTTAGTATCAACACAATTCCAATTTGTTTGTATAAAATTAGATCTTGTCAATGTTATACCATTTAGAATATTATAATGTAAATAACAAAAATTTTCAAATTTTTGACAAGCTACATCAATTTTATCTTTTAACTTGAGCAATATTTATTTCATATTCTTTAAGAAATTACTAACCCAGATCGATGCAATTATCTTGGCTTTCATCACTAAAATCTTCACATTTAACATATTTATTACATATTTCAGCTTCTGATAAACATTTTGAATTGTCACAATGGTGAAGTCCTTTTTGGCATAGACCTGTTTTTATAAAGATAATTCTTGAAAGTTTTATTTAAAAAAAAAAACACAAACACAAATTTACCTAAATCTTCGGAAAGCACTTGTCTACATTGTTCATCAGAGAAATCTATACAATTCGGCTCTGCATTACAAATATCTTTGTCATTAATACATTCCATATTCAAACATCTAAAATTAGGTGAAGGATTGTTTTCTTTTTTATAAAGTATAATGTTTTCTTAAACCTTTTAATAGTTGAACAATCATACCAGTCTGAGAGGTGTTTTTGTATTATTCTTTAAAATTATTATATATAGGCCTACTTTACCGCAAAACGTTTCGTCGCTACCGTCGAAACAATCATTTTTATGATTACAAACATACTGATAAGGAATCGTAATGGTATTCGAACAGGTGAAAGTGTAAATTGCCAAACAATTTTCTTCGTCTTCACCGGAAAAACAATGAAAAATTCCATCGCAAATAAATTGTATATTAATAAAGAAATTATCTCTAAAGCATAGAAACAATTGCTGTGATGATGTTGATGAAGGTATTGTAGGCCTAATTAAACTTCTTTCCTTAACTATATCTAAAAGAAAATGTTTAAAACGGTCAAGGTCGTTTTATTGTTGAAAACAAAAATAATACAAGATTGTCTTTGGCAAATAAAACTTGAAAAATAATAAAAACAGTTTGAATTTTCAATTTGGACAAAATTTTCTTTTCTACTAATTACAGTGCAATTTGTAGTAAACTTTATAATAGAGGATAATCCATCAAAACAACTGGTTTTAAATTTGATTGGTATTTCAGAAACTTTATGGCCTAAATACTCAATTGGATATTTATAACCAGAAGAGGATACTTTTTCATTTACATTCAGTTTTGAAATTATGTTGGCTGACACTACTCACAAAGACAAAAGAATTTTAAATTTTAAATTTAAATGTTTAAAAGGGAAATATTATTTTTTTCACTTGTTGGAGCTTGTTTCTTTTTATACATATTATTTTGTATTAAATAATTAAACAATTGGAATGTTGATAAAAATGCCGTGTCTAATAGGTAAAAATTATTTTTTAAACAATATTCATTTGCCTCTGCAAAGGTGAAGGTCATATTTCCTTCAACAGTAAAATAACAATTTCCATGAACATTGAAATGATGATTTCTACAATCTGGAAAGAGAGAGTTGAATATTTCAGATTCATTGATTTGTTAAACATGGGGCCGACAGAAAATGTCCACAAGTCAGATATTTGAAAGTAACATTTTGGATTGCAAAATGGTTAAGAGGAGTAAAGTTGTAATTGATTTATAGTTAGGAGGATTCAATCTAAGGGTTAGGGGTAATCAAAAAGCCAGCATCTGGGGACGTTTTCTGTCGCATCCTTGAAATATTCTTTTTTGTAAAACTTGTTGGAAAACTAAACTATATTCAACCGAATTTGTGCATTTAAGAAATATTGGATTCATATCAATTGATAAAGCGTCATGTATATATCCATCCTCTAAAAGTTCAAACCTAGTTGATACCCAGTCAGTTATAAAAATATCATTATGATATGTTTTTAGACATGTTTTTATATCCTGAATTGAGCCTATACACTTTTCTTTTAAAAATGGAAAATGAAATTGTAATTCATTGGAATTTGTTGAAACTAGATGATAAAATATATTTTTATTAAACACCAATGTTCCAGATTTAAATCCAAAATAGCGACAGAATGTAATTGCTGAAAGATGTGTTATGTCATTAATTGGGAAATAGTAAAATATGTTTTCAACTGAATATTGAATCATTCCCATTATATCATTTATATTTTTTGATTGATTTTTATAAAGACCACGGTTTGGGTAAGAAAGCAACCGAAATTCAAAATCTAAAAATAAATATTTGAACATTCAATAATTGATTTTTTTTATTTTAAATTTTGTATTAGTTTTCTTCACCTGGAATATTTACTAAATCTTCACAAGCAACAAAGAGTATAAATGCTTTACGGTTCCATCCTTCATATCTACATCCAGAAAGAAATGACCCATCTTTACTGGAACAGTTTGTAAAACTGTAAAAGTTAATTCCATATTTCTTGAAATAGAAATGTTTCCTACAATTCCCTACAATCTACACGAAAGGCAAGAATTTTTTTTGATTATTTAGAAAAAATCAAACAAAACATAAATAACAATATTCTGGCTTAATTTTCTATAGGCCTGAGTTTTGAGTGTTTTCCCGAAGAGTTTGCATATAAATTTACCAGTTGAAAATACCTCTTGACTTGATATTGCTAATGGCAAGAAGCCATGAGTTTTTGAATAGAGTAGTGGTGAAAAATAATTTCTAAATAGTTTGTAGGTAAATTTTTCTTTGAAATATTTCGATGGAGGAAAAATTTTTAAATCTGAAGAAGAAAAGCTTAGTTAAACAACAAATGACAAGCAAAATGATTAAAAAAGTGTCCACTATTCTTATAGGGTTATCCTATGATGTATAAACCTTTTATCTGTTCAAAATTACATTGACATTTAAACAAATTCCCAACTGATTTGAGTGAAAATTGATCTCTATAATAATATAATCTAGGAGAAGAGATGACTTTTATATTTGACCTTAAAATTCCAGAATTTAAAAAAAATTCAGATGCTGCACAAATTTTGAGTGTGTCATTTTTAGAACAATAAATCTCGTGAACAAATTTATTATTTCTCAAATATGGATAATAGACTTCATTCTCAATATTTTCTATTGTAAATATATCTAAAGTGGAAAGATGTTTTGACATTAATTCTTTAAATATTACACGAATAGGCTTTACATTTCTTTTTGAAACATTTCAAACAAGTTATTCCTTCAGATATTTTCTTAGAATCTAGACTAAAAAGATAATATTTAATTAACAATTTAATTATTTCAACATTATCAAACATTTACAACGAACAGCATGGTTTATGACTCTCTAGACGTGGTAGCCTTGTTGCTATGGTAACAATTTTTGTATTTAAAGTATTATATTAATATATTTTGAGTAGTATTAAAATACCATTCGACACTTGACAATCTTCTTGTACAATATGTAAATCATCATAATTCCATTGATGACATAATTCTAAAAGTGAAACTTTCAAATGATCTGGACAGTTTGAAATGGAGATAAAATATTTTTGTTTATCATTTGCAGATAAAAAGGCAATTTTTCCAAAACTATATGTATATGTTTCATTTATAATATCAAGATACAATTTACCAGGAATAGTAATTTCTTCTGTTTCTTTTATAAGAAACCAATATAGACAAATTGATGAAATTTTTTGAAAAAAATTCATAGTTTTCGTTTAGGTTTATTTTTTAAAAATACAAGAAAAATATCTTTATTATTGCAAATTCATTCTTTTTAAAATTAAATAGTAATTAACTGATTTCGTTTTATTACTGTATTAAATTACTTAATTGCGCATTCTTTATTGAAAAGTTTTCACTAATTAGTACTTTCTGTACTTGAAGCTTTTCAGAGATAATTGTTTTTTCTTTTGAATATGTATATATAAATATATATATGGTATTTTTTCCCATATAATTGCCTTGTGACCTTGACATTGATATAAACACTTGTAATTAGTTTTGGTAATAATTGGCATATTAAATAGCAAATAGTTTTATATAGAATAATTAAGTGGACATAGTTACTCTATTACAAATTTATACATCCTATAATTCCATAATTAATCTTAACTCGTTGAAAGACAGAAACAACTTGGAGAGATGTTCAGATGCAAAAGAAGAAACTCTCCTTTACGTATTTAGAAATTTAGGCATTCTTTCTCTTCCCCTGGCCTTTCTAAATATACATAAACATGTAAAATGTTAAGAAAAATTCATTAAGCGTCAATTCTTAATGGTAAAATGGCCGCTATGTTTCATAAGCCATCGCTGGACTAATATCTCAAAAAGTAATAGGTAAATGGACTAAAATGAATAGAAAATAGGCAATAAATAACGATCATAGCCAGAGTAATCAGTGTCAATGTAAAAGATAGTACTGCAATTATCAGGAAAATTGATTGAGTTAAAACAATGCAATTTTAAAAGGCTATACCAGTTTGATGAAGGAGAAAATAGCTTAAATATTAGTAATATACTTCCTTACCTACTCTAATTTACGCTTAGTTGAGGGCCACCTAACAATAGAATAACAGTTTATTTATTTTTCGAAGCCCAATTTCAAACTAAACTTCAACCTCAAAGTTTGGCAGGAATCAAGGTCTTCTGTCAATCCCATGTGTTTTATACTTTTCAATCTAGTAGAAAATATAAGGTGAGCATCCGGCTATACAACTGAGCAGACCTATTTTTTTTGTCAAAAAATATCTTGAGTAAAACACACCAAACAAATATGTAAAAGATTATTACATAATCGTGCTAATTTACATTTTTCTTTAATAAATTTTAATATTAAATATTACCCAACAATAGGCCTATAGCCTATTCTATACATTAAATAGATCATACCGAAAATAATGGGCTTAATTATTGTGTTTAAATTATAACACTATTATACTGTTAACTGATCGTTTACACATTGTGTGCTAGCATGAGTCAGTGAATTTATGTCGGTATGCTAGCGTCCCTTAAAGGGGGAGCTTGACTTAGCCAAAGCTAGGATAGTCGAGTTGACTTGACGTCACATCACCGGGGTAAATAACGATGTGGCGCGAACGTGGCGCGAATCTTGTACCACGAATGAGCACAGTCAAGCACCCAATAAGCAAGGTACAAAAGAGAGTGAATGTATCAGAACAGTGCGAGAAAGCAACGAGTACTTTAAATATAATTTTAGACAGAATTTCGGACAATTCCGTCATACAAGCGATAAAAAAGCTTGTAAACAAGATTGCAGAGTTAGAAGTTTTTGAAGTAAATCTCTCTTTTTTACATAATATAAACTATTAAAAAAATCAATGATAAGTGACCGCAAAAGCAAGAAATTTACTGAATATTTAACTGAATTATTTTTAAATAATTTCTGTATTAAAATATTCAAAAAATTTCTTTCTAATATTTTTTTTCTTTGAGTTAGTTAATAATTAGGCCTATTGTTTTCAGTAAGACCTATTTAATTTATAGAATAGGCTATAGGCCTGTTGTTAGGTAATATTTTTTAACAAAGATATTCTGGAAGAGTAAAAGAATAGTGTGTATTGATATAACTTAGACAGAAAGTAACAGCAATATTAATAAAGACAACTCAAAATGTTTCTCTCATATCACTTATGTAATAAATATGTTTCAATTTCGCAAAGTTTCACTGAGCTATTCAAGAGATTATTGTGAAAAATATCAATAAATATCTCGTTTGATCTTTGCTGGCAATAAAAATTTAAATAACTCCCTTTTTTACATAATAAAACTTTTCCGTGTTGATTGAGTAGTTTTGAATAAATTGTTACTGATAAAGTATTATTAAAAGATGATATTATATTAATATTCTGAAAGTAAGGAAATTGAATTTGCATATACGATTTGTAGGCAATTTCAATGCAAGTTTCTCTATCTTTGTCAATAAGAACATTTACATCTTGATTGCATTTACTCTTTGATAATACTCTTATCTTTTCATCTATTTTATTTCTGCACTTCAAAGGTTTAACAATATGTTTGGCCCACTCACCAGCATCGTTTAAATCGCCGTATGTGATTCGAACTAGCGGTAGTCTCTTGGAGAAAACTGATAGTTTACCAGAAAGAAGATAATTTTGATTATTGGCATGTGATCCAGTATCAATGCATTTCTTAGTTTTATCATTTGTACACACCTCAGATGTTATACATTTACAAAAACCGTCGTTAGCTCCATGTAAATTATAGATTGTTTCATCGAGAAACTTAAAAGATAGTAATGAGGATATAGTACCTTCGGTTTTAAGGTACATGTCTTGGGAACAATTGCCAGAATTTAAAACTATTTCTCTTAATTCAGTAAAATTTAACGTTGAATATGAAATATCAATATCTTTAGTAGCAAAGTCGCCTAGCGATGTTGTCCTGATTATAACATCTTGCTGTCCACTAGCATCAATTTCAATTTGAGCATATCCACCAGCCACAAAAGAGCACACAACCGTAGCTATATTACCATTTGTTAAAGGTTGAATTTGATATGTGGAAGTATTGTAATCATTCAAAAGAAGAGCAGCTAAACAACTGCTGTAAACTGGTGTTGAGCATTCAACTGTTACAAAAAATTGTAAAAATAGAGTAAAAGAGATGAAATACATATCAGTATTAAGACTAAGAGAATCAGTGTCACTGTCTTTCTGACATAACATCAAGTCTTTTTAATTAAAGAAAATGCCAATTATTAATCAATTAATCAAACAATCAATAAATTCATTGATAATGTATGAATCACGTGATAAATTTGAGATTTCAATATAAGATTATAAAAAATTTAAAAATTCTAAATCCATTAGCTTTGCTAATATAAAATGAATCCTGGGTATCCATTCTCTCTTCCTTATGCAAATTACAAAAGACAAACGATTGATTACTTGACGCCATTGTCTTGTGTTATAATAGGGTTAACACTGATTAACTTTACATTTACTGTAGAAAGTTGTATACAAATCTTTTTTATCATCATAATCATAGGTTTATATAATCTAATGTTAGGCTACAATCAAGTAGGCATAAACAAACTCAGTGAGAATGAATCATAAGGTAAATTTTAATTATGGAAAGTTCTGGAATTAATTTTGCTGTATATGAATTAAATTATTTAATTGAATTTAAATTATTCAAGAATTTTCAGACTTTTATAGACTTATTCATAAGGAATAAAATATATATTTTTTTCCCTTTGAAACATATCCTGGGGACATATACCAAACAGGTATGGTTGAAAATGTCAACAAATTTACGGCATTATAAAATAAATGAAAATCTTTGCATTTTGTTTTGCACGAGAGACTTAATTTACCCCGGTGATTTGACATCAAGTCAACTGGATTATCCTAGCTTTGGCTAAGTCAAGCTCCCCCTTTAAGTGACGTTAACATACTGACATACATTCACTGACTCATAATGTGTAAACGTTCTGTTCAACTTTCATTAAAAATATTGTAGAAAAGATGGAAAAAGAATTTTCCTGAAACGATATGAATAAAGAAAATGACTTATCTTTTCTAAAAATTAAAAATGTTAACTTTCTCATAATTCTGTTTTCGTTTATGAAATACAAAAACTTTTCTGGCCTTGAAGACAGAAATGGAATATTTAATTTACATTTTTTTGTAAATGTTTGCTCATCCAAACTATTGATTCAACAAACGCTTGTTTGTCTTTCCCAAATTTTTTCTTAATATCAGGGAGAATGTCGTTAGCTTTGTAAATTTTCTCGTGCAATGAATCTCAACAGGATTTTCCTGTTGCGTCTTCAGGAAGGCTTAACTGACCATATGGACATTTCAATACCATCGATCTTCTATCACACCTGAAAATAAAGACAGGGTCTTCCATTTGATCTTTGCGCAAATCAAGAACAATTTCTAAGGGCTCAACGGACGATTCTATTGACAACTTTGAATTTGAATTTGTTGAAAAACATGATAAACATTTCCAGAGCAATAAGTAATGAAATTTTTTTGCCTTGATTCTATTTCTATTATTCTTCATTTTTGTCCTTTTTGCAAAAGCAAAATCTTTCTCTTTTATCTGAAAATTAAAACATGTGTTCAACAGAATTCAATGATAATTATAAATTGGCTAGTTTTTCAACTGATTCCAATGTTGTTTTCGATAACAGCGATGTAAATTTAAAAGCAATTTCAATTTATAATTATTTTTAAAAAATTTACATTTTTTTGCCATTTTCAGGATTATTACGAATATGCCAAGACTCACAAAGACACCAATCAACATTCTTGGTTTGCAGTTGACCTTGAAAAGACTTATAAAATTGATAGAGTTTGCATTTTTAATGGAAATACTGGCAATGAGTTAGAAATGCTTAATATTTTTGTTGGCAATAAGATAAATGATGAATATATTCTTTGTTCTTATGTTCAAGTTTAGTCAATGATAGAGGTTCTTCATTTCAAATAAATAATTTTCTTTTAACGTAATTATCTCTATTTTTATAAGATTTTTAGCAAATTGACCTTCAAATGTAAGTACTCTCCTATTCTCTGTCCATTTTCCTCTTTTAGAATCATCAGTCCAGCATCAACAACCACCTTTGACAATGGAAAAGAACGCTGTTTGCTATTCCAGAATACAACTATGGTCTCTTGTTTGACACTCTCCTTTATCCAAATAATCATTTCATCCAATTATCAAACAATGTTCAACTTACAGTATCAACTAATTTGACTTGTTTAAATATAATTTGCTTGTCAGGTTTGTAAAAAGTAAGAATAGTCTCTTTACGTCATACGTTCTTTTAGTAGTCTCCAATTACAACTATCTGCTAACCTTTTTGTGGTTTTTCAATCGAATTTAGGTCAAATTTTATCCATTGTATTTTTTCGTTTATTGGATTCATGGCTTTACCCTAACCCTAACATAGCCCTTTTGTTTGCCTCACTTTTTTTGAATAATCCTAACCTTTAGATAGGAACGGTATAAGTGCAACTTAATAGTTATCTTGTCCCTCCGTGCCATTTTTCAACCTAAAATCCATTCTTCAAATATCAAATTTGTGGTCATTTTCAACTGCCGCTATACAAATATAGAAAAATTATTATCTAAAAATACGTTGTTTTTTAAGAAAAGGTCAAACTTTGAAGATTAAAAATAAATAAAAAACAATAAAATCTCTATAATATATATATATATATATATATATATCAGTACAAGACATATGTATGCTAATAAACAGTATTAAACAGTTCAAGTTAATACTCGTTTCTAGATATACAAATAATGATTCGACAAGTAGCATTGATTATTTGAGATTACTGTCAGTTTAGTATATAAGAAAAGGTATAAGTTTTTTATAAACCACAACAGATCATTTTAAAATGGCTACCAAATATTACAAGATAGAAAGTGAAGAACTAACATGCTCTATTTGTCTGGAATTGTGGTTGGAAAGAGATCCTAGAGTGTTGCCTTGTCAACATATATTTTGTTTTAAATGCCTGAATGCATTAGATGTTCAAAATTGTCAGATCACTTGCCCAGAATGTAGAGAAAAGAGTCATGTACCAGGCGAAGGAGAATACTGTAGTATATTTCCAAAATGGCGTTTTACAGATTCCTTCAAGGAATTAACCGGACCAGCAGCAACAACAACAGGTGAATTATGCACAAAACACGATAAAGAATCATCCCTCTACTGCGAAACACACCAAATTGAGAATCTTTGCGTTGTATGCTGGGAAGAAGTTCACGGGAATTGTAGAATTATTTCAATGATAAAGTTTCATAAAATGAAAGAATTATTTAATGAAATTTTAATTAAAGAAAAACTGCTAACAATTCAAATTCTACAGGAAATTGATAAAAATGAAAAAAGTGCAATTTTGAAATTAAAAATAGATTTAAAACTATTAAAAAGGAAACTGAAGAAATAATGGAAGATAGGGAAAAATCTTTATTAAAAGGTTTATACGATAGCAAAAACTTGGAAAAATTCCAACAAAATCTTGATACTTTCTACATAAAAATAATCGAAAATATAAACATATCTTATAAAGTAGAAAATAATTGTAATCGTAAAGATTTGCTTAAAGTTGATTGGCTAAAATACAAACCGGTCATTATTATAAGTGCCATAACAATTGTAATGATATATTTGGGATGTAAACTTTTGTTCACTGATCATAATGTTAAAAGTAAAAAAGGCATACTTGACTATATTCCACTTAGAAGATTAGTTTGGTGGTGAGAAGTATTACAAACTGTCTTCTTTCGAAATACAGAATATGTTTTTGCTAGTTATGCTATAATTGATTTAATAAAACAACTACAAAATAATAAGAGTGTCTTGAATGAAAATAGCCAAACCTAGGCTCTTTTTATAGTGTTTTGTACTCTGAAAATCAAAAAAATAAGACAATTCATTTAACTTTTAAATTTAAATTTACAATTGAACCTCCAATCAATTGGAGTTTTTTTATTTATTTGAATATAGAAACTGGTTCATGTTCTCGCATTTCTCTCTTTTAAATTATAGTGTCAGGTTCTTGTATAATACCTAGATTTGGTTTCACTCAGGTACGTTTTCACCCTCTCTCTACTATATAGACTTACACTACTCAATTAGGGCTATTTAATAGACTTTAACGACTAACCAAATAGTAATTAGTTTATATGTTGTAAAGTTAATCTTTCTTATATTCTATATTTTGTATTAGAGAATAATATTCCACCAAATCTCCAAGAGATGAATACAGGCTCGTTGATACAGAGCACATCTCCTAAATTAAGAACTTTTAGAAACTATAAAATTACTCTTAAAATAAAAATTGTATTTTAGTATCAAAATTCCAAAAAGATATAAAGTTTCCTTTGGTTAATTAAGTATTTTATTTCACAAGTTTATCTAAAGAAAATATCTTTGCTCTTTGTACTTTAATAACAAATATCTTTTCTCTTTCTTATACGAGTTAGAAAATGAAAATTCTCTTTTTATGT